>CACRXP010000891.1:12469-34267 GCA_902702965.1 Spirometra erinaceieuropaei | reverse complement strand
TCAAAAAATTTCGTCCTTTTATTAATCTTCTTAAACAGATTAATAAGGTTACACAAAGAATTTCCATCCGAAAGCTTTAATAGCGTAGGAAACTGCTTGAATATCAGGAATCCTCCGATTTCGCCTTAATCCGGCCCGTTTTCTATTTAATATACAGATCCGTATCAAACTTTCCTTCAGAAAACGGTCTTTTCGTCCTTATTTCAACCAAATAAACACAAATAACGACACCAAAAATACACTACATTGTCCACTATAATTTTGACCTCGGCATTTCATGAGTAAGCACAGGTACTGTATGTATTCGGTGCAGCCAATGTCGAAGAAGGTAAGCTCTAAGGGCTGCAGTGTCGGGTCAAATAAAACGTGCCCACGTAGACAGGGTTCAATATCCTCTGTGGTTTGGGTTAGACAGCGTAGGTCTAGGGCAAGCGTGGGAGATATATGTACCTGTCGCAGATTGCGTAGGCATATCCGGTAAAGCAGCTTCGAATAAGAAACCTGAATTGCCCTCTCTTGAAGTCAATTTGACCACCGTTGGTAAGTAAATTTTTGGACTTAAACTCGACTGAATTTAACTGCCTCATTAGTAGTTACACGTGGAACTACGCACAAGTATACTCGAAGAAGTAAGCCATGGCGTATACGTCCAGCAACAGAACCCGCTTGAAAACTTCGTGAAAGCTGAGCGGCTGTACTATAACTGAGGCAATGTAAACCAAAACACAACCGACGATCCTTACAGCACGCGTTGTATGGTGTGTATCGACATGACACAAGAATGCACAGGCATCCTTTGGAAAGGAACGGATTACGGAGAGGGGGGGGCGAAAGCCGAAGGCTGACTCAAGTCAGATAATGTGTCACTAAATAAGATCAAAATGGAACGACTCGGTTAATGTGGTCATATCAATGCGCTAGGAAAAACTAAAAGGGTGACTTCCTGTATCCATGAGGTGGCAAACGAAAGAAGGCTTATTAAAACGAATAGTGCTTGTTTGAAGGAGCATCAGGTTTATTATTGTTGGGAAAATGCTGTAATGCTATGGGGCTGGACTTTGCAGAGTCAACTTCACTCTCACAATCACAACTGTGTCCGCATTCTATGTCAAAGAGTTTAAGCACACTGCAGCACATTAGCTGACAAAAGAGTTGGACGGCAATACCGTCATGACCTCTTTCGGGTCACTGGATGCCCAGGTTATTTTATCAAACACAGTAAACGCCGAGTAATCAGATGACGGCCGCAAAAAGGGTAACCCGAAATCCGGAGGGCTATCCCTTTCATTAAAGGAGTTCCCGAGGCGGTTCTATGACTGTTACAACCCGCTAGTACAGGTATTGCCCATCCACCCCAGGCAACAATTCGTCACCGTTTGATGAAAATCTAAGGCACACTGCCACCCACTGAAACCTCAGCAGTTGCCTATCAAATATGTTGTAGCGATGGAGACTGCAACTACGTTGGAGAAGCCGAACGGAATTGCAGACCTTGGTTGTCCGGATCCAATGACGTTTTTCTATGAGATTCTGCAGCTCTATTACTGCGACAGATGTCGAGAAGAGTGACCAGCCCGGCTCGGAACCGACGTTTGCAACAGCAATACTGATATTGTGAACAAATCCGGTTTCCTCACATTAGTCAGTATTTCGCAACCACGATTTCGACGACATCGCCATTGAGCAGACGGCGTCAACATGTCTTAGTGTCATCTTCTCCGACCCTAAATTATCAGCGGGGTAGGACAGAAACCCCATCTAGTTGGCACTCTCGTCCACAGGCCTCCCAACGGTGAACTGGAGGCATCGGTGCGCGAAAACTCTCAAGCCTTAGAATACAACTCTCACCTTTTCATTTACTTGCGAGGACTCTGTATAGCGAAGACACGTGAAACACTGCAACGCAATCTGTTCAGGTTACCAGTTTTAGGTACGGTAGATGTGCTAACTCATGAAATGTTAATCGAACATCTGAAATGCGCTTTCGACTCGAAAAGATTACTTCAGTAGGGTTGGAATATTAATCATCGTGCTGAATAACCCCTTACTACTTCAGTTGCTTCGGGATACTAGCTCCTGAAAGAACATCCTTTCGGTCGCCTTGTAAAAAATGAGTACTTAAGTAGCATAAATTTTTCTCACTAATTTTCGGCACCATTATAAATTCAGATATATCTCGTAGAAAACATGCATACCAACATTTATTCCTTTGCCAGTTTAGTAGAAAAGTACGTCTTCTTTAAATTTTATGCTTGAAGGGAGTATATAATTCGGTTTTAAAAAGTTTCAAATTAGGGATTTTTTTAAGACCGTGAAATGCCCGTTCATAAAACATAGTGCCTGTGAATTTACTGAAGTTACTTGTAAAGTTTACAATGTGACTCAAATCCACTACCGTGCTTTATAGACTCCATATGGCTTACGCTTAATAAAGTAGAGAAATGTATGGTTTTCCGTACGGGGAAATTAAATGGCTTCTGGTCTGGAAATCCTGAATGCAAGAGGAACGGCTTGTCGGATTCAAAATTATTTGAGAATTGGAGAAGCTTTTAAAACCGAATTGTACCCTTTCTTTGAGAAGAACATTTAAAAGAGACGAAATTTTCTACCAAATCAATGAAATAATAAAGATTTTTATGCATTTTTTCTATAACCTATATTGCATTTCTATGGGCATTGTAAATCGATGATAAAGAACCATGTTACATAGATGTTCATTTTTTTTACAGAATGCATATTTTTGCCGGTGGCCGAAAAGACGTTCATTCGAAAGTCGGCATTTTGCAGCAGCACAATTATTGTAAGATTATGACGCCCGGTTACTTAGGCAATCTTTTCGAGTCGAAAGCGCATTTCAGAATTTCGGTTCTCGTTTCATGGGTTAGCACATCTGCTGTAGCAATCAGCCGAGAGAAATCGCAGACGAGGACAATTCGATGGAAGAGCGTGATCAAATACTTTGATTGCAACCATGACACAACCAACAGATGCATCTAACTCCCCCCCCATCCCCACATTACCTTCCGGAAGCATCGTTGCCAGGACTCTATACGTCTCAAATTTCGTGCAATGCGACTCTGGGCTAAGAGTACCAGTCGCATGTGCAGTTGTTCTGTATGCGCTGGTACACCACCTGTCTGGCAAGGTTTCAGAGACAGGACAGTAATTGCGCTAGTCTCAAATGCTTTATTTAGTCTGGCAACCAACGTCGTAGACAAACACTACTCGTCGCAAAAAGCGTGGACACGTGACATCACCCCATGGTCATGTGACTCCTACGCGGACTGTTGTGATTGCTTGACCGGGTTAGTGCGTCCATGCTTAACTCTCGCCTGGCAGTGAGGGTCGGTGCTGTCGTGCACTGTCTATAGTGGCTACCGGAAGCGGGAAGCCGACGTAGGCGTGCGGCAAGTATCGGAAAGAAATGTTTTTTTTAAACTAATGCGGAGGAAGTGTTTGAACAGGGCAAGGACGGTGAAGCATGCGGAAGTTATTGGCGTCATTCATTTTTATGGCCTCCTGTTCAACTGCTTACGGCATTGCATATTAATAAGATAAATTGTTCAATTAGAGAGCAACCTTAAGAAATGAAACGTGATCGGTAAATAAAACATGAACCGTTGGTGCGATATGCGAGTCAGCAAGGTCTGTATGCAGTTACATTAGAGATCGGGGTGTTTACGGCGTCAGTAAATTCTGCATGGTACCTTGCCTTCGAATCGTTTAAATTTTTTCCGGGAAAATAGTGTTTAAATAAGGTGTTTGCCGGGAAGCGTTTTATTTTTAAATTAGTCATATAATTGCCATCGCTATTAGTACCTGTTGTCCATCTTGAAGTAAATTTTTCAATACAAACTTTGCAAAAAGGAAGTTTGTTTTTATGCAAAACATTCTGAGGACCTAGTTTTGACAACATCAACATTTTAAAGAATTTTCCTCCAGGATGTGCTATAGAGGTGTGAAAAATCACTTGGCGACAGCCAGGTAGGTCGGATGCATGGGGCAAGAGTTCCTATCCCAGATCTAGGATCTTGATGTAATTTAGGTCACTCAAAATTGGACATCGCAGTGTCATTCAGCAGGATGTTGTCTTTTCCACTGAGTGGCGCCAGATGTTGAGCGACAAAGGTTTGATTCAGATGTTCTAATTGTTGACAAGAGAGGTCTGCAGTTATTAACTGGCCTTATTCTGATGGGTCTAAGTGGAATCTGTCCACTATACTTAATCAAAAGCATTGTAAGACGTTATTGGCGTATGGGCCTCGTTTCCGTGTAGGAACCCTTGTCTGACCTGTGGAAATGCATTGGTACTTTGCTCGCAGTTAACGTAGAGAATCAATTTCCCGTTCCCGGTGATAATTCTATGACAAAATTCTTCCCTTTTATGTGTGCTTAGCAAAGCTTTGCAGATTGTGGAGCGGTGGGCTTTGTTTTCTATCAGATATTTGTATACGCCTGAAACTCCTTGTTTACTGATATTCCCATCTATTGAAGGTGCTTCTGAACGGTAACCCATAATGAATAAAGCCTTTCTGACAGTTCCTCGGTGGTTAGATGAGGATCCGTCTAAACGGTTGCGCAAAAAATCTTATTCTCCAACTCCGTTGGTTCTTCCGGACGATGGGCACCGAAAGCCCAAAATGCCCTATCGCATTGCGGAAACCAACACTGGTGCTTACGGACACGTAAAGCATTCGGATAAACACTACAGGTTACGTTCGACCTTTGCTGCAAACGATGTCCAGCGCGTGATCCACAGCGAACTGAGAGGAAGCACGTTGACTTGTGTGTAATTTAGTTTATAATGAATGCAGACTTGCGCAGCATCTACCGCACTCTCTCCTCTCCCCACAGCTGGACCCAATGTCAAGACAGAGTCAAAAAGACCAGAGGCGGGGAGGGCGCAAGCGGATGGCACGGTCGAACCCGCACCTTGGCGCTCCACTCCCCACCCCCTGGTCCACACAGCAAATGACCAGGATTTTAACCAACAACAAAAGGGTGACTGGCACAACCGGAGTCGCACCTGGGTGTACCGTTACACCTGATGCAGATCCCACGGAGTGGGTGTGCCATAAAGGCCACATTAAGAAGAAGTCATTGCATCCTGGCTTTCACACCACCAATCGGCCGTTTCACGCACAAACTCACCCTGAGCCAACTGCGATGGCCAAGTTATCCCATCAGATGATAATCTTCCAGGGCACGGCTTTTAGCGCACCGCGTCGGATTGTTTACAGCGCATTTTACTCACTATAGACACCGCATATAGTTTTGGGGGCCATCGTTGCAACGTTTCCAGTACGAATTTTAGACAGGATATAGTGGAAGACTTGCATCCTTCGGAGTTTTCGTCTGCCATTTTGCTAGGCACATTTTTAAAAAGCAAAATTCGTATAAAAATCTAAAAAACAAAACCTATCTGGTTGGCACTGACACATAATTCAAATGGAGCAGACACAAACACTTAATGGGTGGCATTCAAATTAAAAATACAAAAGACAACATTTCGTTCTGCTACCCCTTATAATATAATTCGTTTTTCTTGGTCGGGGAAGGAAGCGTTCTTCACGGAAGTGAGGTACAGGAGACCACTTGGCGAGCAGACGCTTTCTCTTGATGAAATGTCATCAGGTGTTGTAAAACAAGCGTTTCCGTCAGTTACGTTTACATCGAGAATGTATGCGGGCAATTCAGTCACTTTCTTGGGCGTCCTCCTAAACAGACGCTCGAAAAATCGCCGACCGGAAAGGAATTCGAGGCAAAACTTAGGAAGACTTGAAAGATGCTTCGCAAAGCCAGTTTCCTGGCCAATTAATGGCAAAGAATGCTATTAGAAGACCGGCGGAATAGGTCGTGCTGACAGAGGAAGAAATACCCTGTTCCCCATAGTTTCCTTTCAAGTGGAAGATTGAACGTTTGAGAAGGCGCCTTGACTTAACTGTTTTCGGGGCCTTTCCAGCACGAAGAATTAAGACATTATTCTCGATCAGCTCTCTTTTACAGTAAGGAGGAAGTAAGGATATGTTGCCAGCTCAGACCACCTTCATGTAAAAGATATCTGGTGCTTATCCAAAGACCACCCGAATATCTTTCACCATGGCTGGAAAAATGATGCAAGTTAAAGCGTAAGCGACGCCTTCTCCGGGCCTTGCGTCGACAGTAAAAAAAAATTCAACTGAATAATTGTAAACCTGCACAGGACTACCTAAAATCACTGGGCAGTTGCAATCAAGTTACGCAAAACGTTCAGACCCTGCATGACATTTTCTGCGCTTTTTACATCCGACCCCAGTCTTCCAAACCTTCTCCTCATCCAATCTTCACGTCACTGCCTAATTAGATTGATACTGACTAATCATTCTCTGAAATTCCCCACCTCCCATTTGTGGAAAAGAATGATTACTACTGGATTTCTCCTGCTAACCCAATTACTGACCTCAGAAGAATGTACTGAAGACAAAAGTGTGACCCGCAAACATTTTTTTAAAAACGTGACATCTTAGATTGGATTTTGACCAAGGAAAATGAAGCAGTAATCTCCATATTGTTTGAAGGGTTCCTTCTAGATAAACATTTAGTTCTGCAAGAATATATGATGGCTCAGGGCTGAAGTTATCACGTTTTTTTGGAAAATACAAGCTGATTTCAGAAGTAAACATTTATTCTCGGAAAGTTCAAGCATGTGTATGTTAAACTTAGTCAAAGTAGGGTTTCTTAACATCTATGGATCTACACTATATACTGACAAGGTTATTTATGCCTCATCACTTAAAATCCGCCGACTCTGTTACTAATAAATTTTGAATACCAGCTTCTAACCACGTATTGTTCTTGAAAGTTCTCCTGCTTAAAATGTGTCCAGATGTCTGAAAAATGGCAGTCAGTGGGTGAATTATGCAAAAAATATTGAGGACGTGGTAGCTTCTCGTGTTCCAAGATACCAAGTGCTTCAGACATACAGTAGGGGGCTAACTCTTGAAATGTCAACCGAAATTCCGAAATGCGTTTTCGTTTTGAAAAGATAAATTAAGTAGGATTGCAAAACTAGTCAGCCTGCAGCATGCTTCCATAATATTTCAGTTACATCAGGATGCCGGCTCAAATTCAAAGCCCACCAGGTCTCAAAATATCGCAATGTACGCACCACGATCTTCCTTAAAACCGGCATAGTCCGCAGTCAATGGCCAGACAGCTGAACAGAGCTAGCAAGACAATTCTGGTTTGAGCGTATGAATATCAATTGATCATGGGACCACCATTTCGATTTAATATATATTTTTTCTGTCCAATTTAGAGTATATATCAGTTCTTAAGTCAACCTTGTAAAGCCTGTTACAGGAATCTCCCGCGAGTGTGTAAGCCACTCACGTTAGTCTAGGAAATCTCATCATGTAGAATTTCCATAAGACAGCTGCTTTTGTGGATGGGGGTAACGGGGCTTGCAAACATCCTATCTGTCGTTTAAATCTTATTCGACTCGAATACGAAACATTTTTCCAGTCACAGCTGCTGAAACTACCTACTTAACTGGCATCCACAGTATCTGCCTGAATACCTGTCCGCTCAGCAGTGAGGCGTCTGTTTAGAAAAGGGCTTTTTGATGAGGCCCTTTAGGTAAAAGTATAAGAACACTATTTTGTAATTCGCGCGCACATTGTTGCTACTGATTTTCACAGAGTAGTTTGAATTTCCGTCCTAATACTCTCCCCACATGCGATCAAGATGCGTGGGTGACTTTCTGGTAGCTCCTTTTCTTCACTCGAGTAGCTTTCAGAATTACTGCCGACCGTCGTAAATCGATTTATTACATTTCGTGGGTGCTGGCTCTATGGCCGTCAGGATATTTGCCCAATAAACACTTCGATAATTAAAAGACTGTTTGACGTCTAGTTGCGACGTTTTCTTTTTGGCACTTCATCTACGACCTGTTTTAGCTCAGTTGTTTCGCACCGCCAAAGCATTTTGTTAATATTATTTCAGAAAACACACAGAGAAGGCTGGAGAACCCACTGATGAGCCGATCCCCTGGCAGCTGCGTCAGGCAGCGGCGCACGATCGGCGAAACACGCGTGTCTGGGTTTTTAGCTAATACCTGTGTTGTCAGTACGGTAGATAATTACACATTTACTAACCGTTTTTTTCTTCCTAACAACTTGAATCACTCTCCTTTTCTCGTTAGACCAGAAATAAATCAACCCTTTGCCGGCTTTATTACATCCTAGCAGGCATCAGTTTTGTCCAACAGCTGATTAAGCACCTCGGAACTAGATTCCGTTAAGGAATCCTACTTATATCCTAGCCAATACCCTCCTCAGCAAATTACCAATAGCTTGACTGCCACAGGTAGATCCCACGTATTCAGACCGTCGGACAATAATGAATAATCTGGCTGGCATTTGACTGTCCATACGTTTACTGAAGCCGGAGCGTGACTTCATTTGCTGAGTCATTTTTATGAAATGTGTTAGAATGTTTCGCCTGGATGCGAGAATGTGTGTCTCCCCGTTCGTGCTAAAGGTGTCCTTCCGTCAAATTCCAGGAGTACCTACTCCCGTGTCCTAACTATAATCGTAATTCTAACCGTAACCCAAACATCGACCTTAATCCTACCACACCGGGTCATCTACGATAAGCACCGTGTACTTATTCCCGTATCCTACCCATTTTCAGTAGACATCAAGTAATTGAGCAAAAACGGTATACTTTTATATAATATGGTTGGCTCGTATGGACGCTGCGATCATCTACTGAAAGTTATTTAGGATCAATCCCAAAAATAGTCGTAATTTTCAGCTGTTTCAAAAGGTGCGTCTCCGTTTTCGGAAGAAAATCCTAACCTTTCGCCCTATCAGACGTCTAAATATTTCTATTTTTTGTATTTTCCGGGATGGAAATCAGTTCCGAAGAAAATCGTGTCCAAAACGTTTAGAAAAGCTGAAGAAAGGCAAAAGTGCGATATGGCCAACGTCTTTTTAATATAAAAAATGCGATTGGTCAAACGCCACATTTAGTAAATACTTTTGTCGTGGATATGTAGTGCAGAGGAAGACTCGGTCTTCCGAAGTCGGAATGCTGATCATAGGAGCATTCTGCACATTGACACTGCATCGTTGGAGCTCGAGCGACGAAACCTGTAGCCTCCGGATGGCGCCGATATTCCCGCCATACTTATAAAAGCAATTACGTGGAACTGTGAAACCGATTAGCGAAGGATGAGGTACCGGTTTCTTGACCAGCATCATTACTGGTTAGTTTAAATACTGCAGTATGCCATGAGAGGAGTACGCAAAATTGCGTTTCCTATTAGTATTTTATATAAACCTACGAGAATTTTCAAGTTGGTACTCGCAAAAGGAAAGCATATCGGCTCTTAAAAAGTTTATGCATGTGTCTGCTGCCTGAAATACAGAATGGGCTTTCATATTTCCCAAGAATTCCTGACTATCAGTTGCGCATTTCTTTCTAAACAAGCCAGTACAGCCCTTTCCATCCTTGAAAGCATGACTTTCAGTTCTCTTTACATATTGCGATAGGTCTCAATAAGATGGCATACTTTTCAAAAGTGGAAGACGTTCACTGTAAAGGTGGTATTTGCGATTGGACGTTTCAAGCAATGAGTCCTTTCGCCTGTCTTCGGAGACTGGAGTGTCTTGCGCACAGCTCCAAATTTATGGCGCACTTTTCCCGAAGCGTAGGCTGCAAATGCCGACTGTGGGACTGCACCTGATTCCAGTTTCATCATTAGTCCTGTCTTTCCCCGCACTCGTTAACCACGGCGATGATTACCGTCGGTAAATTGACGTGGTGATTGATTGGGCAGTCGATGGGCATCCAGGATCTTGAATCGGCCTTAGTGTCTGATCCTCGCCCCGGCCTGCAATATCAACAGTGTCAAAGGTGAAGCTCTATCCGCTCCGTACAACATGAATCGCAACCTCTGACTCTGGGTCTAACCGTGGCGCGACCAAATGATGCTCATGCGTTCGGGTTTACAGTCGTCATCCGGCTTCTCCGGCCTAATTGCCCACCCCGCATTGAAATCGGTAATCAACGATCGAATTCTTTCGCTTAGAGGTAAGGTCTTTTGGTCGCACCACTTATCGGGGGATAGTTGGGTAAGGCCTGTGAGCTGTTTTTATTTCGAGTAGCGCGATGAAGCTAGCAACGGCCGCGTATTCTGTCTTCGCGTGCCAAAAGCCCAACCATGAGTTCGCATGACTGCACCCTTTGTTCCGCCTCTTTTTTGGTACTCGACTCATCTCAACGACCGTACGTTGACGGCTCAGTCAATTGCCACATCAATTTTCCTCTCCCCCTTCCTATTTGGTTTTACGAGCCTTCGTGACAGGAGACAGCGACTGCGTGAAACAGTCGCAATCTACAATCATCACTGCGGTTATCCGGGTGGGAGAAGACACAGCTAACGCTGAGATGGGGGGTAGGAGGTATATGCAGCGTTACCGTCGACATTTGCGGCCTACGCATCAGGAGAAGTGTGTCATGACTCCCTAGTTTCTGATAATTGGTAGACGAAATCAGTACTCCAAACTTCAGGCGTCAAATTAATTTCTTTCATTGGACGTCTCTTCCCCTTTTAAATTTTGCCTGAAGATCACATTCCCCTGCGCCAACGGAAAGGTCCTATTTCGTGGCCGTATCTGTTAGAGGTTAGGGTTATGGGTTAGGCGTTATTGGTTGGCGTTACAGGTCAGGCTGGGGTCTGTCCACATGCAGGTACGGCTTCGAAACTAGATCCGACCCTAGCTTATATCATTTGCATACTTTGTGCGCAAGCTGCCGGGTCTGCAAATTCGCCCTTTATACCGGCCCATTCTGGACCAACCTAGGGGGACAGATCAAGATACGGCCCGCATTATTTGGGCCGCCCACACATAACAAATGACACTCACAGGGGCTGTGTAGTGTCACATCTGGGCGAAGGCTCACACCCTACCATCCATCCGCGCCCACTTCTCGCATCAGATAGCCGACCGACTCACACATTGGGTCGGTGCATGAGAGAGTGAGGAGAGAATGAGGTTGACTTTCGAAACTGCCTCTCCACTGTACACAACGCATATATCTCACTGTAAACCATATGGTGCGATCTTCAAACTATCGTGTGGAGAGTCAGACTCCTTCTTTGTGTGGCTTTCTTGGCACTTCCACTAAGCTTGCGTCTGAGTCGCCCCTCTTTTTGATTCTGCGAAAACCTGATCCATCGTGCACATGACAGTTCGACCATCGTCGCAATGATGCCCACCCTGTGCTCTACTGCAACGTGAGGCGCGGACGGTGACTTGTGCGTGAATTAGTTTATAGTGAGCGTAGACTTGCACAGCACCTACCGCACTCTCTCCTTCCCCACCTGGATCCGGCATCAAAAAGACCGGAGGGCGAGAGCGCGTGTGGACGGTACCGTGGAGCCCGCACCTAGCCGTTCCACTCCGCTCCCTCTGGTTCACACAGCAAATGATCAGGATTTTAACCAACAACAACAACAACAGTGAAGAGGGCCACAGGGGTTCAAATGCGCCCGACGTCTGCCGGCAACTGAGTCGGCAACCGCCTCCCCCGTGCATACACTGACCGGTTGTGTAGCCCAATTTGCCAGTGCGCCCGATGCTGGCTCTGTGTTGACACTGGGCTCAAGTGGATGGAGAAGGGAGTGAGTGCGGTAGACGCGGCGTAAGTCTACTATCATTAAGAACCGCTTCACGCGCAATCCACCATGTTGTGGGGCACATGATGGACATCGTGATCCGCGCCAGTCGAGAGGATGATAAACCACACTTACTATTCAGCAGGCAACAAGCTGGGTGCCTATCAAAGGATTACGGTCAATGATTAGTAAGCTTCTTTATCCGCGGGCAGTTTAATAAACTTGAGAGATCTTGTTAAAAGCCCTTGCCCATAGACCCGACAGAAACGCCTTAAAGAAGATGAATGCCGTCAATGAGAGACCAAAAGCCTGTTTCACAATGGCAGATAAGAAGATGGTGATACAATTGCTGAAACGGGAATTTGTGTTTTCCAACTGTTTATGAGCCACTCCTGAAATTGGCAGCAACAAACGCGCTCGCCGGAACACGACTTATACTCGTCTGAGGCCCTAAACATACACCCGGACCCCGTCACCGAGAACAGCGCAAGTTGAAGATAGTTAATGCTCAGGGGCTGTGGGTATTTATGGGGCATAGTTAAAACGCCATCACACACCTGTAAAAGTTCTTGCCAGATGGTCGTATTTGGTGCGATACCTTCTTGCTCGTGCGTATTCGAGTCGTCAATTGATCAGTTTCAGCATCATTGTTGCCTAATGGCGTGACAGCTACTCAGCAGTTTAACTCGCCGGTTCTGCCAGTGAACACGACACTTGTAAGCGCGCTCCTACTGTAGTCTATTACTTCCTCCCCCGGGCAAAGTCTCATCACAACCGACCAGGCTCTACGAAACGTCAGCATTCCAACAAACTCGTTCCAGTGAGGTGATCTTATCTGCCAAATCATCAACCTCGATCTCTCAACTCTGCGAATCAAAGTCTCAGCATTGAATACGGGGCGGAGTGTCGGGGAGAATCTGAAACACCAGGTGAATCAAATTCCTGTTTCAGCAATCGCAGCTCCATCACCCTTTTTCAAAGCGAATAGAATGTCGGTCAGTCCTATCAACGTTTTAAGGAAAAACAGAATAGTCGGAAACGCAAACATTCGTACCACATGAATAAGCGTAAAATACAAAAGTAAATGCTGCATGTTCGTAGAAAAAAAGCGTGAAAACTAAGCAAAATAGGCTCAACGAAGTTTTACAAACCATTCCGCATAATTATTAAGTAAATATCCTCAAAGTTTATGGTGGTATGCAATAAGGCATCTGGCCAACTGCCTGATGATTGATTATGTGTTTGAACTTAGTGTCGTGAAAATTCAGTGTCCTTTAGTCGCTTCCACATTACTCGAGGCGAGTTTACTTATAGCAAAGACAATTCTGTTTGGTTTTTGGACACGAATGACATAGAAATAAATGTTTTTATAAGGTCGTATATCGGAAAGCTGTTGGACAAATATGAAATCGGGTCACAGTTGGAAGATGCACTCATAAGTTGGCCATTTTCTGTGTATCGAAAGGGTTATTCCCATAAAATTACCCTGCTGTTTCCGAAATCTCTGGATTCTATTGAGTCTAAAGGTTTCCCTAAACTGTCACTATGCATTTTGCGGTTTTCGGTTTTCTCCATCGCCCGCCATAAATAGCGTGTTCTTAATTTGTGGTGATCAATGATTTCAAAATAGGACAGCTTATGAAAGGTTGCACCTGCGCATTGAAAATTATTTTTATCTACAGATACTGGCCTGAACCCTATTTGTTAACTCATGAAACCTCGACACCAAAGAAAATGGACACGCACAGTGAGGGTCCACAATGAATGTGCCAGGATTTCAACCAATAGCAGCACCACAACGGGTCATAAAGACGACGAGGATGACTGGGCAACCATGATCAGCGGAGTGAAAATTCATCTACCAGGAGGAGACCAAGTGCAAGGGAGCTGCCAGCACGCGCCAGGTTGCAAAGGCCATGGTTTTTTTATCCCGGCATATCAGACGCCTGCTTTCCTCGAGGCTATGTAGGCATGTACGGGGCCGGTCGAGCAAATTTGCCGTCATTAGACAGCCAGAACAATGATGAAATAAACTTGATGCTCCGATTTTCGTTAACAGTTAATGAAAAGGAAACACTGTGCATGCTAGTAGCCTCAACGATTACAGTCGATCATTCTTCCGAATAAGCTCAAAGGGATCCTAAGTTTGCCGGTCGAAAATTCTCAATACGTTACTGACATTTATTCCAATTAAACAACGACTTTGAACTTAATTCCGAGAATTTATATTAAAATTGCGAAAGACAACATTCTAATGCAAAAGCACTTTAAACTGGACTTCAGAGGACATCGTGTAGTGACGCCCTAGAAAATTCATTCAAACCGAGTTCGACAATTCTTGTGATATCGTCATAGTCACGAAGGGAGCTTTTGCCTTTCGGAACGAAGGTTGATTTTTGATTGAATCTTTCTATTTTCTCAAGTGTTATTGACGAATAATGCAGTATCCTTTTCCGTTTTGAAATTGCTTCACACGACTTTTCGTTAAATAGGAAGCTGAAAAGTTTACCAGAGCAGGGCTAGTCTATTTATCTTGACTTAATGGAGACATTTGACGGTCTATATCATCTCGCGTCTCCAATGTTAAGCCGTCAGAGACAGTTGGCGAACAATAAGTAGGCGGTATTGGGGAGATACTATCAACGACGACAGTAAAAAACGGGACGGTTATTCCTGACCACTACGTATTCATCAGGCAACTGTATTTCAGACCTGAACAGAGACTATCTGGAATTTTAAACTGATGTGAGTTCATAGATGAGTCTGACAGGCACCTTTTTTCATCAGGAGCGTATTTTTGGACGCCGGTCATAAAGGTTATGTCTAAAATATGGGACATTCTAGCATGAAATATTAATATTAGACAACCAATTCTGTGTTTAAATCCTCTGGATACAGTAGTATATGCGAATAATCCTCCAGACAAATTGCTTTCCTTTTTCTGCTGATACAAGTAAAAACAAAAGAACGAAAAACTCATACATTGTTCATAATATTTCTTATCAAATAAGGGGTTCATTTGTAACCCCATTGTACCCAAAGTGGAGCTCTAAGTCTGTCGTATGCATGACGTCAAGGTTCAACTTAAGTATTCATGTCTTCCCAACAGACCCGTTTTATATGCGAGAAGAGTACAAATTCGCTTTCTGAATACCGCCGTAAGCGTCGGGCAGTGAGAGGAATATTTAGATATCGCTGTCGTCATAGGTCGTTCTCAGTCGTGTCATTAGAACAGGACGGCAATGTTGCATGTCATAAAACGGCGCGGAAATGACCTAACAAGTATTTTATCTGCCAGTTCTCGCATTCTTAAAGGGGAAATATAATTCCGTTAAATTCACGACAGACAAAACACCTATCAGTTCAGTAAAACACACATATTTTCATTTACATAGTATGTATGACATATATTACATATGTATAGTTTGTATATATATGTATATATATATACATACATATTACTGTATGCGCATATTCATACTGCACCACATCTATTATACAATGCTGACTTAAGTACTAACATGCCAGTCGCAGGCAGTTAGTTTCTCGGTCATTAGCAATTTCTGCCGCGCCATAAGCTTGTCTTGTACATTAAGAATCTGGGTAAATAAACCTGTTAGGTAGGCTTCTAACCCTCACCTGTTGTGGTCGAAGTCCTGATCGATATCCGCCCACCAGCTCGGCTGCTAACGATAACAAACGTGGTGAAAGTTGACACATACCACATACAGTAGATGTGCTAACTCCTGAAATGTTAACCGAAATTCTGAAATGCACTTTCGACTCGGAATGATTACTTGAATATGCTTGCAAGCTCAGTTATTTTGAGGTATAATCGCCAAACGATTCAGTTACTTCTGAATGCTGGCTCTTGAACGAACCTCTTTCAGGTCACCTGCAAAACCTACACTTAATAACAATGATTCCTTAAGCAGTATGATTTTTCTTGCTGATTTTCGGCGCCCTTATGAATTTGGATATGCTTTATAGAAAACATGTCCAAAAGTAAGCACTCTTCCACTCATTAAGTAGACAATTACGTCTTCTTTAAATTTAACACTTAAAGAAAGGGCATAATCCGATTTTGAAAAATGTAGAGCCCAACCTGTCGTCCCGTTTGGATTCAAGGTCTTCAAACTATGAGCTATGTATTTCCTGTGTACGATAAATTACAAATTTCTGTATGCATTTAAGAGAGAACCACGTGGGGTTCATAAATGATAGCAGTTAACTTGAGCCGTATTGTAAACCACTCAAACAACATCATAAAATCCAACGACATGGAGGAGCCTTTCAGAATCTGAAAATAACTCGTAATTACGAACTTCTTAAAACCGAACTATAACATTTTTCAAGTGTTAAATTAGGAAGAGATGTAATACTTAAACAAGTAAGTGAAAGGACGCACATTTTGTGTATTTTTTTTTATTAAAAACATTTGATTGTTTTGCGCATAGAGAATTGCTGCGAAAAATTCATACCAAATAAGTAGTCATTTTTTTCTAGAATGTTTTTTTGCAGGCGACTTAACAGAAGTTTCTTCAGAAGCCGGCAACCCGAAGAAGCTGAAATGTCTACGGATCAAACTGCAAGCTTATTCATATTAGAGTCCGATTGAAGTAATCTTTTCGAGTCGAAAACGCATTTCAGCTGCAACAGCAGCCAGCAGACGTATTTTGCCGCCACATGAATACATAACGGAACAATTTTTATACATAAACAGCTCGCTAAGAGTGCAACAGGCCAGCGGCAGACGGCTGTTTCACGGTTGTTACCGATTATCAGTACGTAATAGACCTCACGAAGTGAGGTATATAGGCATGCCAAGTAGGCGTGTGATTCTCAATGTTGTGGTTAGGATCTCATTTAGTCCCATTCTGTCCGCCCGCCAGCTTGCCACTGGCAACAACAAACGCTGTGTCATAGGACACATATCACACAGACAGCTCCCTAAGAGTGCAACAGGACAGAAACAGCTGTTTGCATGTCTTCTAGAAAATGCATTTACAGGGGTACTGAAAATATGCGGAAACTTCACACTAATTAAGTATTTGTTTTCTATAGAGTGTACTTTTGCAGGCGGTCAAAAAAATCTCCTTCTTAAGCCGGCATCCTGACATAACGGAAACATCTTTTGAATATGTCAAATGATAGTCAACATTAAGAGCCTACCTAGGTTATATTTTCTGATATACGTAATAGACATTTCAGAATTTTACGTAATATTTCAGGGGGATTAGGAATGAGTGTTGTATGTAAAAACCTGAAAGTTGTGAATATAACAGTAGGTGGGCTAACTTAGGAAATGTCTGCCGAAATCCCGAAATGCGTTTTAGTTTTGAAGAATTAATTAGATCGATTTTTAAAATTAATCATAATTCAGGATAATACTATAATAATTCAGTTACCTCAGGATGCCTGCTTTCGAACGAATGTCTTTTCTTCTGCATGCAAAAAGCATATTTTGTAGAAAATGACTACTTAGTTAGCAAGCTTTTTCCCGTCGATTTTCGATGTCCTTCTAATCATCCTTGAGCGCTTAACTATTATTTACTGTGTTTGTAATAATATTAATAGTATTTTGGTTCTTCTGAACAAATTATATAATTTACGATTATTTTGGTATGTTATAGGAAACATTAAATACGCGATTATGGTACTGTAGACAGTCGAATGTTAATTATATATAAAGAGGCTTACCACACTGACAGTCCGGGTACTAGATAAATCTACCCTTACATGTTTTGCTGATATTCTACCGCTACTGCGAGCTGCACGGCTCCTCCGCGTTCACCATATAGTTTAAGGCTGTTTCTCAGTGCTGAGTCTTTTTTTAATTTTCAAGGAAGGCAGCAGTGGCTCATATTTAGTGCAATAAATAAAGGAAAAAGTTGTCAGCCCTCTATCAAATCATTTTAATCTAAAAAGCTTCTTCTCGAAGCGTAGAATATGAAGAAATCAAAGCAAAGTAAAAATAATGAGCGAGAAGATGTTCTGCTGTTATGGTTTTTATGAAGTACTTTATCCTTTTAAAGGAACCGGAACTCAACTAAAGCACAGTATAACTTACGTGGTCGTGTAAGGGAGTGCAGTTTTTGCTTGCAGTCGAGAGGAGGTATGTCCGAAGGTCGACCTTTTGGCGCGAGTAAGACATTTTGGATTATGCTGATTATCATTCTTACAGTCCTACTTAAGTAATATTTCGTAGCCGAGATCGTATTTCATGGTTGAAATTAACGTCTCATGAGATAGGCCACACAGAATACTACTGACTGCTTGTTGACGGCATGTGAATATTATGTGGCCACTACGCTGAAACTGCTGATTATCAGCCGAAACCTTCATATCGTCTGCCGAACAAAGTCTGCCCCGAAAGATTACTCTAAGGTCGCAAATTAATTTCTAACAAAATTTTAAATACATCTTGGGGAATGGCATAATATGGAAAATGGCTTTTTGAATTCACAATCCTCCGCACAGGCGGTAGGATGGCGAATGCTGCTCAGTAATTGAGAAGCTTTGCCATCAAAGACTGGGGCATTAAAACAACCTTTTTGGCTTTTTGGCACCATCAGTCAGTTAAACGAACAGTGTGTACTTCATGAATTTCAAGCAAAACGTGGGGCTGCATCGACCGGAATACTCAACGGAATGATGCCGAAATCCATTTAAACTTGCAGTTTGAAAAAACCATGAGGAAGTTTTTATTTCACTGCCTGCAGAAGATCCTGTAATATGGATTGACCCGACGACTGATTTTGCATGCATATGATGATGAAAATTGATGCGGTCAGTTCTAGGCACCTAAACACTGCATATTTTAATCATTCGTCTAGTCCGTTTCGGAAGATCTCGTTAATGCATGCAGAATATGCTACAGTCAAAATGTTTGCAAATTTGGGTGGAAATCAACTTAAATTTTTACTTGGGCTGTTTATGGTAGCAACTTTCCTAGACTACGATTGCGCACTTGTAAGTGGTTTACAAGGAGAGTAGAGTAATCAAGCTTCGGGAGTTTTGCCAAGCAAAACTTGTTGCATTTTAACACTTACTTTCTTCGCCGTGTAAATCAGTTAAAAAGGGGGTGCAAACATGATTATTTTTTACAAAACCAGGCAGTTTACCGCATCCAAAAGATCGGATTCGCAAATCTATGTGAATTCGTGCCCGGCGACGTCCCCATCGGCCAACCGTTTGCTTTAGTCAATCGCATCTCAAACAATGTAAAAAACAAAAGAAAAATTAGCCAGTTCCCGCAAACACATTTTAAAATTTAAAGGAAGACGAAGGCACGATCATTGGGACGGTAGGTTTATTGGTTTTAGCTTTCGAACTCGAACTGGAGTTCATCATCAGAGACTAATAGAGTGCAGCAAAGTGTGAACAATTATACCGTTGTGTCGTGAGGGAGGGGAAGGGACTACGTTCGTGGCTAGGTCTGGTTTGTGCTGCCTGGCCCGGCGGCTACCATGCGTAGCAGGAACATGAAAATGAAGGATCGGCTTGACTCAGGTGAGCAGTCGGGTGTAGTCTATCAAATCCCGTGCCATAGCTTCCCTTGCCACTACACAGGCCAAGTAGGACGACGTCTCAGCTCACGAATACTAGAGCACAAACAGGCCGTTCGGAGAGACGACCCACTATCTCAAGACGCCACTCACGCGCTGGAGGAAGACCATGAGCTCGACCTCGCCAGCACGCGGATATTGGCGCGAGCCGGCAACAAGATGGGACGAGAACTGTTGGAGGCGTGGGTATCAGACACCAACTCTATCAATATATAAATTAATTTGCCTGCGTGTTATCACGCACTCCGCCCACGCAGCCAGGTGGCGTAGCTCACATCGCTGCGAAGTACAAACGCCGCCACCGCGCCGGGGAACATTGTGGGGCCAGACATCACAAACCAGACCTAGCTGCAGAAGCAGTCGCTCCCCTTACGGCACAACGATATAAATGTTCACACGTTGATGCACTCTAGCAGTCTCTGATGATGAACTCCTGTTGGAGTTCGAAAGCTAATGCCAATAAATCTACCGTCCCAGTGATCGTGTCTTCGTCTTTTTTTAAACTAGAACTTGGGATGCGCATATTCTCTTCCATTTGTGGCATTTCGAAATATTTGCACAAAATGCATTCTGTTGGCCAACCAGCATACCTAAAATTATCTTGTTTCCTAAGTGCAACGGCAACCTCACTAAAGGATTCATTTCAATTGCTAAATTCTTTGCAGTGACAGCCCTCCATAAACCAAAACGGAAGTATGCTCGATTTCATCAAGTTTTGACGTTGTCAGGATTTTTTGTTTAGTATAGAAAAAGTGTCATTTTTTATAAATATCATATAGATGGCAATATTTTTTCATATTATTAATCCGCTGAGAGTCATTTATCATTAATTTGGAGTTTTAGTCTAGTGATTTGCGCCAGTTTGCGAATAGTTAGCAATGTTTTGCAAATTTTGGCTCATGTCATAAAGTGCTAACTTTTCTGAATTTCTTGGTAAGGATAAGGCATTTGCGCGGTGTCAGAAAATGCTAACTGTTGTTCAACGGATTAGTCAGTATTTTAATACTTCTGCATTACTGACAAATCTATCCATCCTATCTAACGATATGTCCAGTCTTTTTTACTACCCGACTGCTCTCTGTGTCGAAAATATTTCGGTAAGACGTGCTTTGGCAGCCCCACCTTATGGACACAATGCTGTAGGGGTTGGAGTTAAGGATTAACGTTTGGGTTATGACTTATGGTTAGGGGTTCGGATTGGGGTTATGCCCAGAGATAAGGTTTTGGGATTAGGGTTTAAGATTAGGGGTTAGGGTCCGGGTTAGGGTTAGCGCACCTACTTCTCAACCACTCAAAGCACAACCGCGCATTTCCAACAGCTTTTCCTTTGCATGCAAGTACTTGACCTCGTTGCCTGTGCGTTCCCCGGCCGCACCTGTAAAAACCCCTATTGCCACCAGTCCCGTATTAGAGGTAACTGGGGTTTGCCTACTTCAGGTGAGGATACATAACCACCTCCGACACATTTTTCTTAAAAATGAGCGTTCCTCTTACTAAAGAATTACTTGTGGGGGGGTGCAAAAGGATAAACCAATAAAGGCATTTCAACAGCACTGACTCATCGGGACGATACAGATCAGTCAATGTCCTCCCGCCGACGAAGGGCCGACCAAAAATTCTACTTGGCAGCAGTTTTTGATGGCTTTTCCTAACCTCGCAAGCGTTCTTAACCCTTACCCACTTTTCGTTAATTGTGTGCACTTTAGCCTGGTTTTATCGTGTTTACGCCACCGCCTCGCCCACTTTGCCCACGCACAAACTGTCTTGCAGCTGCACGGAAGTAGTTTGCGCCTTGAAAAGGCAGCTCCGGACTTCTGTACGCCTTATCACAAGCAACCCAGTCATTTCTCATTCCACTAGGATAGGTTTGAGATATGTGGGCCATAAAACCTAATTGTTTTTATTGTTGCTCCAAAGTACAAACTGAGTCCAATTTTTTTAAATTTAGGACCTATCTCCCAGAGATCGTGGTGAGCAGCTGCTTAAAGGCGTTAGCCGGAGAGAAATTTCTGAATGCGTCCAGGGTTCGGTGAAATAAAGCTGCATATCTTTTGACGAATGACGCCTCAGCTAAAAAAAGGTAGGAGAAGATTTCCGTACTTTTACGAACTTAGGGAGGGGAGGGGTGACGCCAATTCGGATTCAAAATGGCGGATATGAGCGAAATAAAGTATGCACTTTGTGTTATTTTTGTATTTTTAAATGTTAGCTGGACTCCAGTCAATGGAAATGATCTCAACAATTTGGCTATTGAGATGCGCAATGACGGTTTAAAACACCATAGTACGAAAAATTAAAAATGTACAATAAGGACCAGGTTTTCGCGGAAGGAACAAAGGGGCGGTCCGGGTTCCAACCAACTGATGGCCACACTAGGAAGAACCCATTTCAGCCTGAAACCCTGTCCTACAGGATCGACTCACAGCACCGATTTATTTCTTCTCTGCCCTAAAGCAAAATTTCGATTTTCTTTTACATACTTGGTGTTCAGTCCTCACAGAATGCGCTCCGATTCACTCTGGGTAAGGGCGGTAAATGAAACGCTGGGGAGATTTTAACGACAGT
>CACRXP010000891.1:1215-11571 GCA_902702965.1 Spirometra erinaceieuropaei | reverse complement strand
TGATGAAGACAATAATCAGGCAGGCTAGGCCGATAATGAGAAGGGCAGCGACTGCAATTATGGCGTCACGATCGTAGCCTCGGGGGCAGTTTTCGATGAGGTTGCCACAGCCCCAGTGCGGAAGGGCCAAAGCGAGGACAATCGCCGCAATGGCAATGCCTAGGAGGGTAGCGGTGAGACGACGCATCTCCATCTTTCAGTCAACTAGTGCAGAACAAAAACGAGTGTTGGACGGTTGGAAGAAAGCGCAAGTCCCTGGCGCGCACCTAATCCACTTATGGAATCTTACGCGTGTTCCGATTGGTGCGGCAGCAGCCAGTGGCTGTGAGCGACCTTGTGCCGATGTCGCATTTGACTGGTTAACTTTGCACTGTGTTCGCTGAATGCCCAGCGAGAGTGGTACGGACAACACTGACCATATTAGGGAATTACCAGGGGGCCGATCAATGGCCTTACCATGGTAGAGATCCGCAACGATCAGCGCGGCCAACGCGAATGCCTGCATAATTTGTGGATTAATGCTAATGTGTGAGGGTTAGATTTCAATTTATTTCTGTGCATCCACATGATCTCATCTCATTAGACTGGTGTCGGCGTCTCACTGACGTTTTCGAGATTGTGCCAGGGACAATACGGTTTTTGTTTCTTGAAAGGTATAAGAAGCGTTCGGATAAGCCGGGGTGTGTTCATACTGAAGATAACTAAGACTAGCTTCAAACGATGGGGAGGAAATGTCAGAGATATTTTGGCCGCTTTTGAAGGCCTTATGTGCAAGTAACGTTTTCTAGGTTGGTCAACTAGATCGAACCTGGTCTGACCACCAGCCGTCCATCTTTATAAGGACCTCTGTACTTTACCAGACTATTTGTGGGGACCTGCTGGGGTCCAACTCAAAGTGCAACTGCTTTGGTGACTTTCAGGAGACTTCAATATTATCTACTGAGTCAGCAGAATTATTCTTAACTCATTCCCTTTTTTCGGTCGCGGCGTTGTAGCTCTGTTCTCTAACACACGGACATTGGATATCCGGGAACGAAGGTATTTGCCAAGGCAGACTCTTAAAACAATCACAGGATAGACCGAATCTTTATAAACGGCCCGGCTAAAAGCATCATAAATAATTATAAGTTCATAAAACAAGTGCCGACTTATGTATACTAAGAAAAGCTGACCCGAAAATTACGCCCAGTAATTATGCATGTATGCCGAGTTTTGCAGTTTCGACCGGGAATTGCATTTACTGACTTTCCTACCATACGATTAGCTAGCACCCAGAGCAAACCATTGGAAACACCGGACATGAGTATTGTATGCGCATATTTATGACGTTCCTTATGACTACTAACTAATGCTCTTGAGCTCCTGCCACACGAGTTATCACCTTCTAGTGCAAAACTCTGAGGATAATCGGGCCGACTGATATGCCCTAGAGGAGAATTTTTCCTGTAGCGATTGATTCAAAGCCGTGGCCAAATGGGACTTGGTTGAAGTCCAGACTAGTCGGTTTTCTGGTCCCTGCAATTCATCGCAGCCGACGAACAAGGATATTGCAGTTGACAGATTACATTCGGGGACGACTATAACACCGTTCGTTGGAGACGCAATAGAAGAAGAATTCGGAACATGAGGGGCATGCCTCATCTATTCAGGGCGTATTCTAGCACGGTCTATCTTGCCTGAATCGTACCCAGATTAAGTGGGGCAAGTGAATTTTGAGATGAAGTGGAGAAGAGAAATTCGTTATGATTTGGCCCAACTACGTCTGGCAATTGTGATTCTATAACTTTGTGGTCACCGCTTGTCCAAGACGGCATACAACGCGAAAATTTCCTCAATCAAAAGTCTGGGAGGCAGAGTTGGTTGGACATGCATTACTGTGGCAAGAGAGCGCACACGCGGCTCAACAGACGGAGGCTGAAAGTCACCTCAATAGGCGAGTGACAGGCGTTGAGGTTGTTAACTGCTTGCGTCCGGGCTTTGCCAGCCTGCGACCAGTCGGCAAAGTAAGTAGAGTCGGCAGGCCTCGGGCCCTCGCCACGCTGGTGCCAAGTCTTATGCAGCTCAAGAAATCGATTGACAGGGGACGTTGGGCGGACTGAAGGCGGCATAGTTGCCCGGCCGCGCCGAAGATCGCCAGTTCAGACTGGCATGCTATCTTTGGTGTCATTCTGGTCACCCACCACATGCTCCACCACAGCGAATCACGATGGTGGTAATGCAAAGCGAAAGTCCACACGGTAGACGAGAATGAACTGTCGTAGACTGTTGCACTAATGGAGGGGACGAGGGCAAAGTGCGCTTCCTGTTGGATTTTCGTGCCTTTTCCGGGGTCGCGGTTTTCTGTCATCGTAGGAAGGGATGGATTATAGAACTGGTCCATCTTCAGAATTCGGTGCAGCCTTCTGGTTCCACCTTTAGCTGAAGCTCGTTCGAAATCTCGGACATTGTGACTCCAGGGTTATCTGTGTTCTTACATCGCAAGGCTCTGAAGTTCGAGTCGCCCAAAGCCGTGCAGCTCTTGTCGTTTCAATCATTCAGACTGTTCCACCAGAGACTCTATTGTGGAGGTAACGCTTGCTGTGACCGAGTACGTCTGCGAGGTGGTTCGGATGATTTTTGCGACGATCTTCGTTTAACCGCCCAAGTTAACTACTTGAAGGGCTGACCCTCAGGCTTCAACTGGTGGGAGGATAAATTACCCCCAGGAGCCATAATCGAAGTCTGTCTCGGTTCTTAAAATCCTCTAACAGGTGTCAGGCAAAAAAATCTGCCCAGAAAACCACGGGAAAGTAAATGTCCGCACAAGTACGCACCAGTGTTAATCATTTTTTCGTCTGAACGTGCCTTGGAGTTGGCCATCGTTAAAGTCATTGTGGCGAGAGTTTTTAGACGACCCGATCGAAACCTGTGGTACCGAAAGACTACCTTGTTTCGGGTGTTTTGTCCTGATGAGGTTTTCTCCTAGACGAAAGCAGGTTTTTAAAGGGCCCCTCACAAACGAAGTAAAAATTATAGCTTGTTATCGTTGAAGTAGTCTGATTAACTTCGTTAATGATAAATAGCCAGTAAATAGAAGCACTGTTTTCCCGGAATAAATTTGATCAAGGCAAAGGCGACGAAACATGAAGAATTTGACGACGTCATAGAACTTCGTGACCTCCTGTTCAACTGCGTACGGCCATATGGCACTAATGAGATAAGGTGGATTGGGAGCGACCTAGGGGGATGAAACATGATAGGTAAATAAAAGGTATCTAAGCCAGCGAGTTCGGATTAAAGTGAAAACCTGTCGGGCCTGATTAAAACTGCATCGCACAGGACAGCAGCCAGTCATGCGGGGGTTAAGAGGACAGAAGAGGCATTGGAGTTACGTCCATTATCGATCCTTATCATGGTAAGGCGAAGTTGATCACGTAATCCAAGTGCTTATAGAAGTCTGGTTTTCTCCTCTGTATTTCAGCGGCCTCTGTAAAGCAAGGGAGACGCCCAGCCGTCTCCCTAAGTAGGACTCCAAATTCAGTCATTGGGTCCACCGTATGGCCAGTGTCCACCGGGTGCCTGGGATTCCTGGGTACCTTATTTTGCGCCCTTGGCAGCCGCTTCGGCATATGCTCAGATGGTCGAGTTTCCAACTGCCTTTGATTGAGAGTTTCCACTGCCACTTAAAGACCACCTAATGCGTCGCAGATGATCCAGCAAACTGGTTTGACAAGCTGCCATTTGCGCTTCTTGGTATTCGGACGGCACTGAAGTCAGATCTTGACTGCTGTACAGCCGAACTGGTTTTCGGCAGTACGCTCAAACTTCCAGGTGAGACGGTTACACCAACCTCTCATGGGGCCGACTGGACTCCTGACAATTTCATGTATCGCCTACGCCAATTTATGCGTTCGTTTTCACCGGTTTCGCCTTGAACTCCACGGACCGATCCTTATTTCAAAAAATGTTTGGCTGACTGCACTCATGTGTTCGTTCACTGTGACTGTATGTGCAAGCCGTTGGGAACATCATACGAAGGAAAATTACGAGTGCACTCACGCAATAGGAAGACCTGCAGGTTCTTTCGCAGTGACAGATAGTATGTGGTCAACATTGACGGGGTCAAGGCTACTATTCGAGACGAAACGCCCAAGGACAAAAAGGTGCTCCTCCACCCACTCCCACCCTTTGCACATCCGTCCCGTCTACTTTGCGCCCCGCCATGTCTGCAGCTTCCAAATGTAACCTCATCCTCCTGGAACTCTTCCAACACAACACACTCAACCCTTTCACCCTGTCCCCTTGTCTTTATCACACGCAGCGGACGCCGTTTTCACTTCCCTGGCCGATTGGCTACGCACGTTTTTAGACATGAACAATTTCATTGGAGTTGCTACACGCTACCTTCGGTCTGGGTTGGGGGTACTGTGGCGGTCTGCTCCCGCAACCGCCACGACGCTCACTCACCCCGCCCGTCCGCCTCGTTCTCCCTGTCATTTCGTCGCTGGAGGCGCTCAGGACTTGAAACCGGCCTGCGAGAGCTCAGAGCCAATCAGCGCTGAGTAAGCTTCAGGCGGGCACAGCTCAGACAAAAGCCTACGCACTTGGCGCCGGGCCCGACAACCTCAGCCACACACACGCACTGACCCGGTGAGAACGACCGGTTGATACTGCTTGCCGAGCTGCGTGAATACTACACCGTTTCATCTAACCGTCTTTCCTGCCTTCTGATTTAAGGACGGTCGACCACGGCACTTCCAAGAGTCTAAAAACAAAAGGCTTCAATTAAAGGCAGTAGTTTTCTGAATTTGTGGATTTCGCAATTCCCTATGGGTGTTTAGTCTGAGAGTCATGCAGAAAGTCTACGAAATGAACACCGTAAACAGGGCACTTGAGATGCCCCACGCGCCCCTGGTGCAGGTCATGCCTTTTTTACAACACACGCTCTCGGCATTATTCAAACCCTCAAACGAGTTTGGTTAGAGTCATTCTCTTTGCCAGTGTTAACTTCCTGCATCATATAGCAGTCTGGTACTAAGCATACCTTGCGTACCCACACAGATAAGTGGCTAACTTGTTTTCCGCTGTCTGTCGTTCGTCAATCAAATGACAGTGGATAGTCGTATAGAACAAAGGAGTTGGCTGAATTCAACGCCTGATTCCAGACAGTAGAACATGACTTCGCGAAAGTGGATCAGACACGTGCACAGGAACGATATTAAGCAGAAGGGGTGAACATGCATGCAGGTAGGTCAGATGGAAATTCACAGAAAATAGACGCGGAGAATTTCAGAACTTGTTTGACAGAAGATAAGAGACATAACAGCTTTTAGTATGGTGACCACGGCCTGGTCTCTAATGGTGACCGCACTTCCGGATCCTGGCTTTCTAGTCGCCAGAAATACAAAGTGGACCGCATGGTTATCATTTGAAATTCTTCATAAAAGCCTATTTGTGCATGCGATCAGATTCAGCTTTGGAGCAGGGCAAATTGCGACACCTTGGATGCCGGACACAACATCATGAGGACTCGCAATTGTAATTCCCAGTGGCACCGGCTCCTGGCGCACGAATGACGCTTTGGCCAAAGTGCTCAGAGTTATGGCGTTGTCTTTGTTACTGCTTTGGTAGAGGTGGAGGCACTGCTCTATGCTTGGGACCCTAACACTGCCAGAGCTGTGATCTGGCAAGCGCATACCGGGTAGGCGGGTAGGACCCACATCGTGCAAACGTTCGAAGGGCCAGATCCTGAGCACAGGTGCCAGGAGGGTTCTCAAATCGCACCATGTGATGTGCAGTTCTTCCTTCTAGAGGGACCAGTTTGTAAATATATGATCCTATCCCCCGACTGAGATTCGAACCCGTTAGATTATGGCGACCGCCGTTGGCGGGTAAAGTACTTTTAGTTTACTCGTCGAAAAAAAACCCGAGATCACAGATTTAAAAACTAAGCAGAAAGGCACGCATTTAATCTCAATCTTGGGGATCCAGTTTTTGAAATATAATATTTTGAACTGCATCTTTATCAAATTTCCCTGTTGTATTTAGTGGTACAAATAAATATACGAAGTTAAAGCAAAACTTTTGTTGACATTTGCATGTGAAACCGGCTAACAACCAAAGGGATACATAGCTGACCGGAAAAAAAGAGGCCGAAGGTCGTAACAGAAGGTGCTCGAGTTTGGGAGAGATCCTGTGGCATGCATGATAAGTTTGGTTACCTGTTTAGAAATGTCTGAGAACACCATTAGAACCTCGTAATATGACGTGTGTCCAACTGGCCACGGGCGTAGTGAACATGACGTAAATGATAATGTTCTCACGGACTAACGAATGATACCTCACGAACACTAGGCAAAAAGAGCAGTAAGCAAAACTGGTTAGTGAACAACATTGATATTCGGAACGTAAGATTACCTGACAACAGAGCACGACAACGGAGCAGGCCAGCGAAGCGAGGTTTGTCCAGCCGAATTGCCTCCGTCACGTTAAAACAAGCAATTCGGTAAAAGGAAAACGGGACTAGATTGTCAGAGGTGAATTAGTCCGGTACCTCGTTACAGTACACCCCTCCGAGACCGGAGGGCGAGGTAAAACGGCGCCGAAGGATATGCATAAGTCCAGAATAAATGCGTAATTAAACGATCAGGGAAATGAACGTGACGGCTACCGCGAATGATGCAAGCAGGAGGTACAGTTGAAGTGGATTGGGCGCGTGCTACGGCGGAGGAGGCAGGTAGGGAGAGGAAGTATGCGGGATGGTGGAATAGAGTGAAAGTGAAGAGAAGAAGAAGGGAGAAGGGGAGGTGGGGAAGCAGGAGAAAGCGGAAACAGAGAACCGGGGGTTAGGGGGTCAGCACAATTTTGTCTTCGTGGCAGGTCCAGCAGGTCCTCTGCGACAACAGCCTTGACCCGATTAACACTGACCACGTCCTGCTGGTCACTGCGAAGGATCCGGAAGGTCTTGGTGCTGCGCGCGAGCACACGGAACGGTCCTTCGTATGGTAATTCCAGCGACTGGAGTACACGGTCACACCAGACGAACAGATGAGTGCAGTTGTCCAAGTCTTTTCGACATAAGATTCGGTCGTTGGAGTTCGAGGTGAAACCGGGGGAAGCGAGCGCATACATTGCCGCAGACGGTGCACAAAATTGTCAGGGGTCTTGTCGGCACCATGAGAGGTTTGGGTGACCACCTCGCCTGACAGTCGGAGGATGGCGCCGAAAATCAATGCAGCTGTGCTACATTCCAAATCCGACTTCAGGGCCGCGTAAATGCCGAGGAGTGCAAGGGGGAGGTTGTCTGACCAGTTTCTTGGGTCTTCTGAGACACGCAGGGCAGTTTTTAGCTGGCGATTGAAACTCTCAGCCACGCCGTTGACAGCTGGGTGGTAGGCTGTCGTCCGAATGCATGTGCCGCCAAATCGAAGAGCGTTTAGAAGAGTGCAGACTCAAACTGGGCACCACGATCAGTGGTGACCGTGGCGGGAGCACCGAGCATGGCAACCCAACGACTGACGAAGGCCTTCACGATGGTTTCAGCCTCCACATTCGGCAATGGAAGTGCTTCAGCCTCGCGGTCGTACCGATCCACGCAAGTAATAAGTTGAGTATAGCCGTTGGATGGAGGCAAGGGGCCTACGACATCCAGGTGCACATGGCTGAACCGTGAGTCGGGGCCTGGGGAATGTGCCTGGCGGAGAGTTGTGACGTTGCACCTCGTTGCGCTGGCAATTCACGACGCGAACGCGACCTAGCTTTGACGCCCTTGTTCATGACAGGCCAGACGAACCTTCCCAGGGTAGGAGAGTACATGGAGAGTTTGAAATACAGCTCGACGCATCGAGGTGGACACAAAAGGGCGATGAAAAGGAGACGAGACGTCACACAAGATTGTGCCAGTACCGGTGGTCAAAGCGACGTCAACGCGCTGAAGACCACTAACGGACTCGTCGTCCGGACAACCAACACGCCGTTGCTCATTCGTCATAGCACAAAGGTCAATTCATTGAGAGATCAAACGTCGAGGTGGAAGGCCTGGATAGCATGTCAGCCACCTCATTCTTTGTGCCATCAATGTGGCGGATGTCGGTGGTGAATTGGAAATGTAGTTCAAGCAGGCCATCTCTCTCGGGTTGTATTTGTCTGAATGTGCTCGCATTGCAAATGTAAGGGGCTTATGGTCCGTGAAAATCGTGAAGTCACGACCTTCAAGAAAATGTCGAAAGTGTTTCACAGCCAGGTAAACGAAAAGAAGTTTATGGCCAAAGGTACTGTGTCTCGTCTCAGCAGCCGACAGTTTCTTACAGAAGAAGGCCAACGGTCGTGTGCAGCCAGTTAGGTGTTGTTGGAGGACTGCTTCTATCGCAACTGTCCAGTCGTCAACCATGAGGGACGGCGGGGCTTCAGGAGTAGGATGTGTGAGCAAGGTAGCGTCAGGACTTGACCCTCCCGAAAACAGATAGTGCGTCACCAATAAGCCCAAAGGGGTCTTTCAGACCATAAAAAATGTTGGTGAGTGACAGCATGAAGTCGGTACAGTTCAGTAGGAACCGGCGGTAACAGATGATGAAGCCGAGAAAACGTTGCAGCTGACGCTTAGAGGTTAGTGGAGGAAAATCATGAATGGATTCGACTTTGGAGGAGGAGGGACGCAAACCTTCTGAGCCAACACAATGGCCAAGAAATTCATGGAAAGGCACGCCAACAAACACACTTTGAGGGGTTGATGGCGATGTCATACTTGTCGAGACGATTCAACACCAAGGCAAGGTGCTCCTTGTGTTCTTCTGCATTCTGGCTGGCCACCAAGATGTCACCGACGTAGATGTACACAAACGGCAGGCCGTGTAAGACACGGTCACTGAACCTGTGAAGCGTTTGGGCGGCATTACGAAGACCGAAGGGCATGCGGATTAATTCAAGGAGGTCGAAAGGTGTAATGACGGGAATTTTGGGGATATCCTTAGGGACGACCGGAATCTGAGGAAAAGCATGCACCAAGTCAGTCTTCGAGAAAACTGCTTTGCCGAAAAGGGCTCCAGCAAAATCCCCAAGGTGAGGCACAGGGTGTTGATCAGGAATGGCGACGTTGTTGAGGGCAGAAAGTCGCCACAGGGTCTCTAGTCGCCTGATGTCGCCTTGAGCACCATGTGCAAGTGGGATGCCCAGGGGCTCTCGGACGGTCGAAGGATTCCCAGTTTCAGCATGTATTAAAACTCCGCCTTTACACTCTGAAAACCCGCCGGTGTTAGTCGTCTAGGCTGAGCGAACACAGGAGGACCTGAGGTGCGGATATGGTGCATAAGGTCATGTTGAACCTCACCACTACGAGACTGCGGGTTGAATATGGTAGGGTGTTTAAGGAGCAGTACGCAAAAGGTACTAGCAATAGCTGCCTCCAAGACAGATAAATTGCAGAAGTTAGTGAAGGGAGTTAAATCATGCACAGAGAGACCAGTCATGCGGTCGAGGAGTCGGGATCGTTAGAAGACAACCAGGAGATCGAACTCGGTCAAAAAGTCTGGGCCGAGGATTGCATGAGTAAAATCGGCAATCACAAAGACGCAGGAGAAAGATCGTCGACGACAAATGATAAGGGTGAGGGGCAGCCTGCAAAAAAGGGAAAATGGGGAACAGTTGGCACAGTCTCAGAGTCAGAATGTCACAAACGTACATGGTGCGACCAGAGCCGGAAGAACCAGAGAAAACGGTCGCGTATATTCTCTGGCTGACTGATGTCCCTGTTTCGACTTAAAAGAGCAGGGCGAGGAGCAGCGACAGAACCTTTCACCGAAATTGGTAATAATACCAACAAATATTGGCAGTCCGAGGTCGGGAGCGAGAACGACGACGACTAGGTGAGCGACCGGAAGCTGTAGTTTACGCGAGACAATTTCACCCGCCATGGCTGACATCTGCTTCATTAACTTATCATCCACCGTCGACGAAGATGTGGCGATCTGGGCAACGGAATGCGGCTGGAACCGTTGGACCTCTGTCATTCGATCCGCCATTTCAGCCAGCTGTGAGACCGTGAGATCTTGAGAACTCGACGCCAAAATCGTTTGAACATCCGCAGGCGGACGCTCTAGAAACATCTCCTTGATTAATTTCTCGTCAATCTGCATGTCTCCAAGCAGTGAACGCATTCGACGTAGAAGTTCTGAGGACTTCTGGTCACCCAGTGATTCCTCCTTAATCAACTGGTGATAGCGCTGTCGGTCAGGCACAGTATCGAGTCAAAAGGATTTCTGCCTTTAACGTGGAATAGGGAGCATCTGCGGGGGATTAGATAGCAAAGACTGAACTCGGGAGATAACACTGGCGGGAAGAACATCCATAAGTTTGTGGTATTTCGTCAGCTCTTTGGTAACG
>CACRXP010000890.1:165025-178584 GCA_902702965.1 Spirometra erinaceieuropaei | reverse complement strand
GAGTTCTAAGGCAGAGTTTCTTGTGGGGGACCTCATTCCAGTCGACGTGGGTTTGAACACTCAAAGAGTGTTTATGAAATTAAAGGTGTCACTTGTGAGATGTTATCTTGTAAGTAAATATTGTCATCCCATGTCTGCATAAGTTTGACGAAGTAAAACACAACAGTGATGCCGGTGTCTGTCTCTCCTACTCTTTTGATTTTTAAATTAAACACTTTCATTTGTAAGCATAACACTTAACGAGTGAGTGCATTTTGTTTGCTTACTTCCTTATGATACTTGTCAAGAACTTAAGTAGGAAAGTCAAGGGGTGTGACATAAAGAAAGAAAGAAATGCGTTGGACATACCGTTGCAGCCGAAACCATATTGTGCTGTAAAGTTATGTAAAACAAGTCAAAATTAATTGCATGCACGCGTTATGCTGGGTTTGTACAGATCACTGCACAATTTCGGGTAGTCGAGAAATACTTAAGTTTCTGAAATTATTTTTACAAAATCACAGCGATTATTGGCGCCTGAAAACTTTAAGGCGTAGACTGCATTATTTAGAATATCGTTTCTGACTTTATAAAAAAAAGTGAAATAGATTTTACTTACGAATTGCGATAACCAACAATGTCAGAGCAAGAAATTGCATCTCAATCCTCGCCATCATAATAGTTGCAGGTTAGAATGCTCCTGAAATTAAGGGGTTTATATACTATGACAGAATGCTAAAGTAGTGCTATGATTGGCATTTGGATTCTAACGCCTACGCTATCGTGAACTAGACGGGTGACATTACTGTTTTCACAGACAGTCCAGAGACTGAGTTTTTAGAAGCATTTCTCAAAATCCCTGTAAACCTGCAATTTGGCAGAAGAAAGTCCGCTGTTCTATGCATACCTCTAGAGGTTATAATCAAACGCAAGACTATGCGATTGTGATATGATCTGCTTCAATTTCATGGATGCATTCATTTCGGAAGCAAAGTAATTTCCCGAGCGTTTAGGACAGCCGGTGTACACCGAACACCATTTGCAAGACTAGTATCATCCGGAATACAGATTTTTGCCGAACTGCCTGCTTATGGTTGCATTGTGCTATGCGTTTTCTTAAGTTTAATTTTGTGATAAGTTGCAAAATCAGGCATTTCTACGGAGTTATTAGCACGCATAGTACTTTCAGACCATATTGTCTTTCCGCGTTGATGCTGGCTAGATAAATCCGTACGTTGTTTTACAAAAGATGAGGAATAGCAACAATGCCCCTAATGATATAAGTAGGGGCCACATCTATAATCCTGTATTAACTTGTGTGCCCCGAAATGAATCCATCTGTATTGCGCAATATCTTCCTAAAATTTTGTCAAAGAACTTAAACGCTAGTAAAAGCTTAAACGCTTCATTGTCAATTGAGTGGACAATTTTCACCGGCTACATAACTATTAACCAAAATCTGATGAAATTAGAATGATAGAAAATGTTCTTCAAGGGGTTCCGATAAAACCCATTCGAAATACCCATTAGCCTGTCAGCATGGGTGTTATGACACGTTGAAGAAGTAGGATTCGCATCGTAAAATGTGCTGGAAGGATAAAAATAAACTTGAATTACTCCGCAAATATTGTACGCATAGATCTGGTTCTTAGTTCTGAAATAATTGGAGGATTAGGCTAGTCGTTCAGATTCAAATCTCCAATTCCGCATATTGTGCCAAGGCGATATATTTTGAAGTCAAACTGTCCTTGAGACAAGAACTTCAAAGTGGGTACTACCTTTGTGACACGGGACTCGTTAAATCACGTGCAGTTGACATATTTTGGATCATACATTGCTCCTCCTCTCCAACTCAACTTAGTGACTCCCAACAAATAAAATATATAGCGCTGAGCGAGGACATCGAAAAAGGTCGGCAATCTTTCGATAATTTGAACAAATTTGCAAGTAAATCGAGAAACACTCAGACGAAATTTCCTCCGTGGACGTTTAAATGTTCATTGTAGGCAACAAATCACGGACATAAAGGGCTGAAAATCAGTTTGGCAAGTTCTAACGCTCTTGCTGTAACACAAGCTTCTGCCTTTTTCTGATTACAGCTTTAGCTTTTTGAGGAATTATTATTATTGGTAAAACCAGAAGTGTGTGTACTTCTTGTAGGCACGCAGTGGCTAGATCGGTAAGACACTTTGCTTAAAAAATGAAAAAGGTTTGAGGTAAAGGTGGCGGTCAGTGACTTAACACAAGAGTCACCACTTTCCGCTTACAAAAACGGTTTCCCGCTTCTTATCAGATGCCAACCAACTTTTGTATCGAAGAAGTTACATGCAAGTAGACATCTGCGTCCGTGCTATCACGTCTTTTGGCAGACTTCGAAGCATCCTCATCATCATCATCATCATCATTTTTATCAGACAGTATTTTGGAATACGACCGCCACGTTTTCCTTCCATTCACCCAGACAAGCCTTTTGATTCCAGGCGGAAAACACCTGTCTTCTAAAAAACCTCAATTTTCCTCTTTTTAACGCTTTTACTTACTGACAAAATTCAGTACCTACGCCATAAAACCCACGAGGAAATTATAACACATGCAGTGACTAAAAAGCTCAACAATAGTAAAATCAAGTTATCGACTTACGTTAGACCGTGGGGATTAGTGATGTTTTTTTATTGAGAATTACGTTCATTTAACGGCAAAGTGCACCTCCGACTGACTTTGGTCTGTATTCCACGAGTATTGTAAGGCGATTTCGTTTCTGAAGTACAATCTAGACTTTCTTCTGTATAGCACTCAGTGCAGCCCACAAATGAATGAGCAAGTCTTTTGAGGTGTAACGGTAATCATTATCCAAGCACATACCCTCCCCTTACACATCTCGTCCCAACCCTGTCCGTCCACGTTAGCCATCACTGCCTGACCAAGTTGTCAAAGACTGTCTATAATTATCCTCGTATATCCCACACATCCCACCTGCGTGAATAAACAAACAAGATCAGAATTCCCTAATTACCCGCAAGCTTTAACAAACCTGTTCACTATCTCAACTGACTAATCCGTTGACAAATGCCTCAAGTAAATGCATGCCAGCAAAGTAGTCATATGAATAGTCATTTATACCGCATGATTTGCCATATAAAAGGAATGGTAAAACAAATGAAAAGGGTCATATTTGCCATTGTTCTTAAGATATCTGTTAGCGTAGTGCACACCGAAGTACTTATATTATATATGACCATAAATACCATGTTAGATCCTAAAATTCCATTTAGGCGATTTTGGATGCAATTACTGAATTTCAATACTGAACTTTTAATAACTGAATAGGTATTCCGACAGATTTTTAGTAATCCATTTTGACCCAATTGTTAAAGACCCGGCGCCTCAGTGGGAATCGAATTCACGACAGTAACGGCAGGGCTTCGGCCTAGGCAACGCTCTAGCCACCTGAGCTACGATGCACAAATGGAAGTCGTGATTCTGACCACATTTCAGTCAAGTCGCCCGCTCCACCTACTGCAACATCTGGAATTCACTAAGTCTGATACAGAAAGCTGACTGCCCAAGCAGGATTTCCTGAGCAATCCATCTGGAATCCACCAGATGACTTCCAGGATCACGGACTTAATAGCTGTTCTGGCAGAATTGTGTAATACACCTATTAATTACGTGGCCCTGGCAGTCGTCTGGTGCATTTCGACAAACTAAGGGCAGCCCAAGAGGGAAAACTTGAGTTTGTGAGTTTTGTGTCGTCAGTCCTTCCTGTAAAAAGTATCTTAGGACTCTCATCTACTACGATAGTCGAACGCGCTTTTTTAAATAGAAAAACATAACGACATCCGATTTAAGAAATCTGTTAACTAACTGCATGCTGCGTGCTAAGGTCGAAATTGATCCATTATTGCATGGGTGGACAACATCAGTAGACGGGGGCAGGAAGTATTCAATTCCCCTAACCAAAGTCTGATTCAATTTCAGAAGACGATGGGAGTATGAACTTCTCGTGTAGCGGGGAATCCGTAAATCGTCGTATTCGTCTCATACCTAAAAAGTACCAACCGGCGAACGAACACACATGCAGGTGACATACAGTAAGGGCGAAGAATTTTGTTCACTACGCACTGGTTTTCGAAGAATATTTTAATTTTCATCTTAGAAAAAGAAAAACACTTTACGGAAACAACTACGTGGCGACTGCAGCTCGCAATGAGTATCCAATTAACCGAATAGCAATCGTTGTACATATGGTTTGACACCTATTGCGAGAAAGATTACGTTATTCGGTTGGCTGAAGCAACAAGAAAATGGACGCTTTACTTAACCGTCAATGCACCTCACACCAGTAATTTCGTAAAACAGAATACATGTGCGTCCATTCAATATCAAACCAGAAAACCTGTTCACCTCACTCCCATTCGGTGGTTTGGATGGATTTCACTTTTCTTTGAATGGATTGTTTAAGGACTCGAAATTCTTCCAAATTCTTGTACATTCCCCAACACACACACAAAGGCAGTGCGATAAGTAGAAAAAAAGGTGTCATCACCAAGTAGAACTATGTATGTGTATGCTGTCTACATTCCCCCCCTTCTTCTTAATTCTGCAGATGAGCTGAGTGACCACAAACCTTACTTGTCTGAACAGAACCTCGAGGTAGGTCCACATGTACGAACCTACGCTCTGATTCCCACAGTGCCAATCACAGATTCACCTAGCCTACCAGACAGGTCAACCGAGGGCAGATTTATACGTGGGTGGATTTCTCAGACATACTTTCTTCACTCACCCTGTTTTCAAGAAATGCACCTGTGGATAGAGGTCAATCGATACATTTTCTTTTGTGAGCACACTGTCTTGCCAAGTACAGCATGTCATTAGTAGCCTGTAGTAGGAGGCGTATCCCATGACACATTTGTTAAAACATTTGGCCGACTAAAGCACTCCGTTTGGAACCCCTGAAGCATCTTACTCGACACAATAATGAGAACTACAGGACCGTTGTCGTGACAATGATTCTATGCGGGGCGGAGACATGTAATGTTTGTGAAAGCCATGCAAAGAGTCTCAGCCATTTCCAACTCGACTGCCTCCGCGAAAGACCTAGCTCCAGATAGGTAGGCGTGACTCACTGACGTAAAAACTGAGGCAGCCATGTTTGAGGCCAACCGAATAGCCGCTGTTAGGCCAAAAGGAGAGACCCACAAGACTCAAAGAGCTACGGACCAATAACTCAAGTACCCAACCACTGTCATCGTGTTCACACTGTAAACTGACATCCCTGATACGGATCGCCCTCGTTGGATATCTGTGGACCCAGTGCAATGTCGACTCGGCCAACCCGACTCTTAGCTCACAATACATCACCGCTAAATCCGCCACTAGCAACATCAATGAGGATGCTGCTAGTGAACTGCAAAAAATCACCGTCCTACTAACCACCAACACTGTGTAGTCAATTCTACCCTGTCCTCCTTCCAATTGCACCTCCTCATCGCGTACAGGCCTGTTTGGCCACCAGCGGGTCCACGGCACGGAGGTTGGCGAACCAGTGCCTGTAGACGGACATATATCCGTCACGCACTCCTAGCACTCAGACACCATAGGAGTTTAATTGGCCATATAGGTATCCATGATGATGGGGTTCACAGCAATATCACCACGGCAAACCTGACAAACAACCCCTATTATACATCCGTCACAACCGTTCCATCTGCCGACACTGCGCAACGATATTCGGTCGTGGCATGTGTCTACTCAGTGGCATGCACATGCATGGAAACCTGCAGACGTTATTGGGAATGTAAACCCATTTAGAAATATCAATATTTTAGGTGTGGTCCCGCGCCTAGTTGGGTGACCACGCTGTACTAATTTGGATGCGTGACTCACATTCCTTTCTTTTGTGTAAAATCCTGTTAAAGTGTTTGTTTCTTGTAGACCAGGAGGTGTGGTGGTACGCCTTGGCGCGGGTCCTGCCGTGCCAGCCATTTGCGTTCTCTCCTGCCTTCGGTCTTTTTGACTGTCTTGACACTGCGCCCAGTTTGGGGAGGAGGGAGTGCGGTAGATGCTGCGGGAGTAAACTCCCGCTATAAACCAATTGGCGCATAAGTCATCGTGCCCGCTTCACCTGACTGGGGAGCGCACAGTGGACATCGTCGGCATCGACGATTAACCTGTCGTTTGGGGAGGGGTGAGGTGATAACGTTACCGGCACTCCGACAGTGGATCGCGGACGTGGTGTTTGCCATCCGGAAGGATCATGTGGGACAACTGCCTTGTCTTTTACAGTCGTCAACAACTGTCTCATGAGCATAGACTCCTCTGGGATCCCAGTTCTACGCCTGCGTCAGAGCCTGCGTCCCGAAAATAACTGGCTTCGATGAGAGGAAAGAATATTTCTACGAGGCGCTACACGCCGTCCCCTTGAATGTAACGAATTTGGACAAGATGGTTTGGTTTTTGTGACTTCGACGTCCGTTTCGGTACAGACTACACTGTCTGAGGTGGATTGTCGGGTCCCACGAAATCACCGGCCGCAACGACATCGTCCTACTTCTTCTGCGAACTTGCGCATAACAAGGCCTTCTTCTGACAAAGGATTTCTTCCGTCCACTGATGCGGAAGATGGCGACCCGGATCCATTCACGATCGCGACGCTGACATCTGTTGGATTACCTTCTAGGGTGGAGGCTGAATCGGCAGGGCAGTCTAAGACTAGCTACGACCACGACAGTTGAACAAACCGTCGCCACGTAATCTCCGAGATGGGATTCCATTTTTAACTCCACAGGAGACGAGATCGCAAGCGACCACCAGGAAAGCTATACATCGTTCTGTTTAACTTGCCACCTCGTCGTCGCTATTACAGCAATCAACCTACCCAACAACCTGCAAACTCTCGATGAAAACGCCTCCGTAGTGACTCGACGATATCAACCGCGGACTTGGATATCTTCAGTCGCCCACGTCGCCAACATCAGGACTGGTTCGACGGCGACACTAACATCAGCTAATTGCTCGCTGAAAGGCACAGGCTGCACAATGCCTACATGAACCATCGGACCACCGCAAACAAGGAGGCCTTCTTCCGTTATCGTGCAGCAGCTACTCAGAGAGATGCAAGACGCCTTGATTGTCAACAAGGCCGAGGAAATCCAAAGATATGCCGGCCACAATAAACTTAGGAATTTCCTTGCATCACTCAAAGCGATCTACGTCCCCACCCCCAACCGAAGGGACCGCATCGTTTGCCAACTCCGTTGAATAGCAATTCTGAGAGACAAGTCATAGGCTCTGAAGCGCTGGACCGAGCACATCAGAGGCGTCCTCATTTGTCCTTCCACGATTTCCGATGCCACCAGCGACTGACTACCCAAAGTGAAAACGAGTGTCGATCTAGATCGTTCGCCTTCAGCTCGAAAGCATCGGGATCTGACACGATTTCGGCGAAAGTTTACAAGCACATCGACCCCGGCAGATGGGTCAACTCACAACATCATTCCAATAGAGGTGTTACCAAGGAAACGTTCATCAAGATTCCAAGGATATGATAACTGTCCACATCTACAAACGGAAGGAGTTCCGGCAACTCCGTGATAATCGCAGAGACATTTTACCGCCTAACATATCTAGAAAATCTTCGTTCGCATCCTCCTTAACCGTCTCAACAGAAATGTCGTACAAGGACAACTGTCGGAATGTTATTGCGGATTCCAGCGCCGCCGCGTAACCACTGACATGATCTTCGCCGCACACAAGCTACAAAAGACTGGCCTGCAAATGCGGACCCACCTCTACAGTACCCTTGTGGACTTAACAGGAGCATCTGACATGGTGAATTCCGATGATCTGCGGAAAATCATGCAGAACTTTGTCCGCCCCGGGGCGACTTACGTACATGATGCATCAATTCTTCGACGGAATGATGGCGCGCGTCACGGGCAACAGAACAAACTCCGATGGAGTGAAGCAGAGCTGCGTACTCATCGTCTGCATCGTACGCATTGTCCGTATTCATCCGCATCGTCTACAGGGCCGACAGGCATCTACTCAACGACTGACGCATGCAAGGCACAACCTGTCTCTCCACTACTCTTGTCCTCTATCTGACATCCGCGGATGAGTGCGTGCCTAGCATCGTGTCAGAGGCTGACATGCAACGGGGCATGGACCTCTACGTGATCGAGTTTACCTATTTCGAACTGGCCGTCATCACGGACAAAACGGCGGTAATGCACCAACCGCCACCAACCGTCCCTCGCATCCACTGCACTGAATCGCAGCCGGAGGACAATTTCAGCTCAACTATTAATAGCAACTTTGCGAACGTGCCTGAATTTACTTTAAAAGATTTAACCCAAATTCGCTCACTAATTTCCTCGGAAATCAAACAAGGCAGGGTGAAACTGGAGTCTATATACCAGAAGACACTCTGATGAGCATAAGACTTCATTCCTGCTCTCACGCTTCTGTGGAGCATACGGAGGACATCGTCGAAATCGACGGTTAAATTGTCGTGTCTGTGTGTGTGCGCGCGTATCTACAATGTGACTGAATCGAAAACCAAGATTCAGGTCCAGTGGTTCCATCTGAATATGGCCTTCATGGCACTCTAGCGAACGTGAGATCTGAGCTGTCAACTATTCTATAAAACTGTGACACATTTTGCGGTGACCAGGTCGTGTGTGGCACATGTGGACAAGCTATTCGGCTTTGTCAGCCACTGCAGCCGACTCCACCTTCGGTCGTCCTGACATGGTCTTGCCATCAGTGGATAGCGGGTGAGAGTTTAGTGAGTGAAGTAGATGCTTCACAAGTCTGCTCTCTTATAAGCGGACTCACTCGTAGGTCACCGGTGCTGAGTCCAAGGCACGCGTCATACGGTGGACTTCGTTCCTCGCGACACTGAACTCCAACTTCCCGCCCAAATGTAGGTGCATCATTCTGCTCAAAAGGTGATTCGGTCACCTCTGCTGTCAATGTGCATCCAATTTTTCGAGCAGATAACGTTCACCTGCATTGCTCGGTCAAAGGGGAATTCGATAGTTGGTTGGTCCAAGCCCGCAGAAAATGGATTCGACAATTGCCAGATTGTACATTGAAAGATTGTCAATAAGGGTTTGGTCTCTTAACCTAAGAACCAGGAATACATGATTGCAAAGTTTCTATCGATCGCTGTTGTCTGTTTTTACATAGTTTTCGTTTCTTAAATGCACCTTCTTGACCAAATTTGACGAATGAAGCATAGTAAATTGATTCCTGTATCAGATTCGTCACAACGAGGTTAGCCTTATCGTTGGCCTGGTGCAGTGTTGTTGTTAAAAATCTGGCGTAAAACACCATCCCCTCCTTATGCTACAGATGCGTAAACGTGCAGAACAAGAAAGTTGATGACCTAAGCTAACTTTTGGTGTTTGACTTTCTTTTTCATGATTTTGCTCCCTAAGGCAAAGGTTAGGTCTATCCGGAAGCCAAAATCCGACTTTCATGTTGTCCAACTTTGTCAGCTAATGGGTGTATATTTAGAAATATTTCAGTAAGGACCCTTTATTCAGTTCTAAATACCTCCAAGACAAATAATTTTGTAAAGCAAAACAAATGTACGTCAGTTCAACATCAAATCAGAAAATCACTTCGCGCCACGTGCATTTCGTGATTTGTTTCATGGACTCAAATCTCTTTCGAATTCTTGTACATTTCCCAACACACATCAATGGAGTGCGATGTGCGGAGAGTAAGGTCGATAACTAGTAAAAATAGGTTTGTGCTGATTATAATCGTTCCTCTTGTTAATTTAGCAGATGAGTTGAGTAGCCACGAAACTTGTTCGGCTGAACAAAACCTCGAACTATCAACTGGCAACAACTTGCGCTCTAGCTGTCGTAGTGCCCATCACATATTCAGCCGACCTACCAGACAGGTCAAGAGAGTGGCGGAGGACAAACTACTACGTGGGTGGATTTCTCAGACATGCTTTCTAGCCAGGCATGGCCTTAACTCATGCTGTTTTCAAGAAATGCACTGGCAAATAGAATTCAGTCGGAGGCATTTTCTTTAGTGATCACACCTTCTAGTCAAGTACGGCGTGTTGTTAGTAATCTGCGGTAGGCGGCGTATCACATGACACATTTGTGGTAATATTAAATGCGGCTTTGGCGAGTAAGATTACTTGAGCGGATTTGAAAAACTGAGTGTTCTGAATCATAACCGGGAAAATTTTTAGTCAAGCCAGAACTCTGGCCTCTGAGTCCGCGTCTTTCAGAAAGAGCACAAAAAACTTCGACTCAGAGAGTGCCGAGTGCAGGAACCCACGGTGTATTTGTACGGTCACTCCACTTTCGTGGATGCGTCTGGATGAACATTTCATACCATTGAATTGACGGATACACTATGCCTCAGATACGGTGCCCGCAAATACCATGCACGATGATATACCATAAGCGCGCCTAGGGTGGTAATAGATATCTGTAAGCAGCCTCTTTCGAGCACATCGACGGTGTGATATCTGCGTATATCTCGGCCCCTACCGGCATCCAGCTCTCATGTGAGGATTCACGAAACCGTACTCAACAGAGCGGCCACCATTTGCGAAGCAACGCTGACTGGGAGGTATACAAGATAAGAATATCTTGTATGCGCATGTACTAACACCCGGTAGCTGTCGAACATATCATAAACTCCCTTCTGCCCCGTCTCTATGAAAGATGTTGGCGAGGATAGAGTATTTAGGCCCATGCTTTTGTTGGGGTAACATGCCTGCTTATTTAAATTTGGTAGGCACGGTATTTCAGGGTTACCTTTATGGCTAAGCTTGAATGTGATCAAATTGTGGTTAATAGTGCAAGAACCAAAATGCGCCGCAATAATAGCAGCTAAAGTACGCCCTCAACACGCTGAACTCAAAATTCCTGTATTGTAAGCTAACGTTGCATACGTAACGTTCTAGAAAATGTATCCCAAGGGGAATATCAAGTGTTGGGTTGGGGTTCACTGCAAAGATGTCCTCGGCTGCGAGGTATAGAAGGGAGACAGTTAGTGAAATCGTACCGAGTTGTTTTAAGGGTGTGGCGTCTGTCACGTTTCGTGCGACTAGTTTACTTTCTTGGTCTCTTTGGCAATTAGGACAAGGGGATAAATTTCGTAAGTTTACTAGTGACCCTGTCGCTCCTGTGTCAGTCAGTGCTTGTGCTGGGTTTATTGGTTACGTAAAATAGAATAGCCGCAGACGAGGATCTTGTGCATGAGTTAATAAAAATAGCACCTGTAGCAGGTACTTGCCTGGCTGAGGTAGCGGTTAACTGCCAGATCAGCGAGGCACCAATTCGCAGTGGCTTTAATTGTATCGGTTTGTTGGAAGGGATTGTCGGTTGGTTATATCCTGAAGTCCTAGTGTGACTTTTGCTGTGCTGATTCACTGGGTTCAATGTGTTGTTAATGATCTGTTTGGTGTCGTTAACGTGGAAATCGCAATCGGCTGGCGCAACTGCATGTTGCAGATCTTTAGGTGGCTGGACTAGGAGACAGTGAGTCAGGGGTAGATATCGATAGGCTCTTGTTAAAATGGTGCAAAGCAATGTTCTCCCTGTCTGCAAGTGCTAAGATAGAACACACCACCACTGTAAGCCCCTTAACTTGTCAGAGTTAGGGTTATGACTTTGGGGTGACGATATCCATAAGATCCTGCCTCAGGTTTCACAAGGCTTCGTCATATTCGGCTGCTAAACATCAAGAGAAGACACCCAGTTTTTGGTGTGCTCTACGGAAAGGAAAATGTGGTCTGTTAATTTTCACAGCGTCATGCATATTGCTGATAATTTGGGACGTCACAGAGCATTGGAAACCATTTCATCTTTTTCATTCGAAAGCTACCTCGGTAGACTGACGAAGCTTTCGTGAAGTCCTGTAGTCCACAGTATGGCCACAAAGTTAGGCTTCTGCGCAAGCGCAACAGGGACCCAATTCCCGAAAGCCAGATGAATGTGGGCAGTTTACAAGCATATAAATAGTGGACGACTTCGAGAAGACACACCAACAGCAAATAGGTGCATCAGCCTAGAAGGTACTATGAGTTATGAGCACTACTCACAAGCGCGCAGGAAGAGTTTATATTAGTAAATAGCGAGTTCTTTAACATGTCCGACTACTTCCATTATTCTACGGAGTCTTCAACCTCAAACGGCTATACGGCTGGCATTTCAAGCGCCATCGGTCGTTCGAGCCTGCCACAGTTCTTTCACAGTCATGTTTGTCCCTCTCCTGACAGCTCGTACGTCGTATCCGAAATAATAACTGGATGGATCTTCAGAGCAAGTCATTTCTACTAGTAATCTCATCCATATAATGGAAGGTGCTCGTGAACCCTACAACTACACAGTCCCCACTTAGGGGTTCCGAGCACTATGAGATGAGGTGAAGATAGTAGCAGGACAACCGAATCTACTGCCCTTATTTAACCCCCTTTTGCTTGTGTGGTTGAAGATATATATGCATACCAGCGAAGGCCAGCGACAATCAGGACGGCAGATGAAAAGCTGACAGAACAATTAGAAATCCTCATAAAGGTCAAATATGATCGCAGAATGAACCTCCGATGTCGTCCATGGTAGGTACTATCGTATCGCATTGCATACTGCTTAGGAAACGGTGGACTACGAGGACTCCAATAATGACTGCATTGACACGCTGCCGGCACGCAGGCCAGCTCGCCACCAACGAGAATACGGCGTACCAGTTGTTGACCTTGAGGACTTACACAACCCTACAGTGCGATCCATACTTCCTACCGTAATGAAGGAATTACGCAGACAACGGAAGGCAAACCGTGTTATGCGCAAGCGGCTGGCTTGGCTAATACAAAACAACAATGTAAAGTTGCCTCAATGTTCGCTGTGGAGTAGCAGCCTCTACCTACCGACTAGACGTTCACACTGTTCCCAAATCCGGCTGCGCGACGTATCGGCACGAGTAAGGACTTCAATGAAGCTAATCAAAGGCTTCAGGATCCTAAATACCCGAGAAGATTGTTTAGGTTAAATTGGCTATAATGGAGTGTTTTCTGATAGTTTTTTGGCATGCGTTGGTGGACGATATATTGACGACTTCGTCAAGGGAGCATTTTATGCTATCTTTAACGAAGAATAAACCATGAAAGTTAACTTCAAAGGCAAGACATACTTATGGCGGCCCGTGTATTTCACAGGTATAGGATGTCCTTTAGGGTATGCTATGGACTATATTTATAAACAGTTGCAAAATAGAGGCCTACGTGTTTGGAACTAGACTGCCCGATTTGATGTCAATGAATTGAAAGCTGCCTTCACTACAGGCTCGAAAAGTCCCTGGACGCACCCAGGAAGCGGCGGAGTAGACCTGGCTCCATTTTGCATAAGACTGACGGTTAGTCCCATTATTTTCCTAGTATGCGTCTTTCACTCAGAACCAATCCCATCTGATTTAATTTTCTGTGTAAAGCATTCCTGCAGGACTGGTGTAAACAGTTCCTTCCAACTATTCAAATGGCTCTAATGTTTGCTGACTGTATATATTTCCATTTGTAATGCTCATTTGGCGAACATATTTTT
>CACRXP010000890.1:143944-156817 GCA_902702965.1 Spirometra erinaceieuropaei | reverse complement strand
GAGGTATATCAATCGTACATGCATTATTACTTCCAAGTCTAACTTCACATCTAAGAGATAAAGAGAGGCAACCTGTCTGTGGTTATCATCCACTCGCCATCGTTGTATTGGCTTCACTGGTCGAACGTGTTGACGCATGGTCAAATACTCATCTGACCACTGGTGGTTTCATCTTATACAGTCTACCTCAATAGTCTGCAATTAGAGTTCCGAAGTGTTCATGTTTTACGGATGATCAGTGACGTATTTGCTTATTTCTGTAGTTTCCAAAAGACGCATGAAATCGCGGCACAACTGTACTGACCAGATGAGGTTTTACCCTTACATATTATTTATGGAATCATCTTCTGAAGACCAGAGCAGTCTGCAGGAAAATAGAGTCAAAATACAAGGAAGTCTGCGTAGTTTGCCGGATTTCTCAAAAGTAATTATGCGCAATCGGCACTAATACGTGCAGCTAAACTTTATATCTTAAAGACGCCCCTTCACTAAGTAATCCAAGACCTCCACATCACATATACGCAGGAAAACACGGTCGGATGTGGTTTGGTAGCTCCACCTGAAATAAGCAAACCCCAGTCACCTCTAATACGGGACCGGTAGCAATAGGGGTTTTTACAGGTGGAGTCGGGGAACGTACAGGCGAAGAGATCAAGTATGCAAAAGAAAAGCTATTGGGAGTGCGTGGTTGTACTTTCAATGGTTGAGAAATAGTTGCGCTTACTCCTAACCCTAACCCCTAACTATAACCCCTAATCCTAACCTTTAACCATAACCCCTAACTATAACCCCTAACCCTAGCCCTTAACCCCAACCACAGCAGCATTGCGTCCATCAGGTGGGGCTACCAAACCACATCCTACAAAAAACTCATGTTTACAGATTTTAAACCTATAAATGCGGAATGCAGTTTTATAGGCGTGATTGGCGCTAAAACCAAGAGTGTTCTATGGGGCACATTGATCTTGTTCGCCGTCGGTGATATGACAATATGAAAACTGTGATCAATTTGAATAGAATACGACCGCTAAATACGTGTCTAGTCGAAAAGGACATCAAAAAAGAGGCGCACAGCGCGCCAGGCGACGAGAGTACTGACATGTTTGACTCCTGACAGTCGCAAAGTCGCTTTATGGAAAGTGACTAATGATTCCTGTGACGATTTTATTCAAAACTCTCAGGTATAAACAGTGAAATCGCCTTACTTTTGTAATGGCAGACCTAAAAGATCGTTAGGTGAATACACAATAAAGAAAAAGCCAGTGCACATAATGAAAAAAGTACATGAAAAATATGCCAAGAAACTTTCGAAATAAGTTACAATAAACAATTTCGCAAGCAGACTAGCGCGGTTGCTGCGTCGTCAGACAGACTGGGGAAAAAGTGTACATTTTTGCATCGTTTCTAAAAAGTAGCCTGAATTTATGTGAGTATTAAAGATCCGCGTACAAATGTATAGTATAACTCTACTGACGAGTGTAGTCCCTATAGATGGTTGGAGTGAGTTCGATCAAAACTCTTACTGCATACTAATGACATCCTGTATTACTCTTATTGTCAAGCAAGCTGTAGCAATTTTTTACCTGAGTTAACTTTTGCAAATCTATTTGGAATCGCGAAATTATTTACTGTTTATTCGTCCAATAAAGGATGATATAATCCTTTTGGAAGGTATTATGCATAAGGAATTCAGGTTCTTTAATGCAACAAAAATATATACCTGAACTCCGTTTGGTTCGACAGGTTTACGCCTACACTTCCATGGAAGTTGCTAAAATCAACAAAAAACTTGTGACCTAGAGCCAAACCTAAAAAGTACATGACCGTTCCCAATTCGCAAAACGTGCTTAATCGAGCCTTATCTAAAAAGCCACATTTAGCACACGTATTTTTTGGCCCTTGACAGTCCTGATATGACGTCTTTGTACAACTCAAAAATGGATAATATGAAGAAAATATGTACCCTCTCTTAAATTTAAAGGCATCCTTGATCTTCTAGGTAGAGCGCGCGTAGGCGACACCCACTACACTTGTTTGTAGGTTTTAAGTCGAACTACTACCTTAGTCTCGAAAACCAACCCATCCTTAGACGATATGACCATTAACGGCCCGTAAAAAAAGTTCGACTTCCTTCCTCGTGCAGGGCTGCCTTAAGCAGTGTCACTTAAACGTTTGCGAAAATTGAGACGGTTACGTAAGTATTCACGACTTTTGCATGGTGCCGGTATTACTGCATTATTGCATATCTCACATAAATTAATATAACCTGTGTGTTGCAACTCACTGTTGTTCTTCAGTGAAGGATTTTCAGTGGGATATACTAAAGAAAATAATGCGCCCGAAGTCAGAAAAAGGGTAGCAAGACAGTCAACAGGCACTGCGTTTTCCCTGGTACGGCATCAAGCCATTCAGAAATTTTTGGATAATGCACATCCTTCAAACATTATTATATACGACGGAGACGTTTACGCAGTTGCTAATTTTAGGGGTCACATTTGTTAGTAAAAAGACACAAGACCTTTAAATTGAATCGTTTTAGACTCCTAAAAGAAGGAACGCAAGCGTATATTAGAAAAAAGCTATTTCATTGTACGTCGCATCGCTCTCCTCTGAGTAGGTAGTTACTATTTATCGGGAAATGGAGTATATTCTAGTACACAAGGTCACTACAGACCCTTTGTTTTAGATATTTCTAAAATATAACACGACAAGTCCTAGAGGATTCGTCGTGTGTATGCATAGGGGCAAAATGGGTTAATGCTTAGACGTTGTTCTGCACAACACAGTCAACAGCATCCATTTGAGAAATGTTCTCCACACCATGTAAACTACAGAGGCCAAATTGGCGTCGACAAATCCATACTTGTTAGAAACGAACTCACGCTGTTTACGACTGCCGGCGAATGCCTTTCTTAGTCGTTCATCTAAAAAGTAAATGCGCGAATTTTTCCAAATATTTGCTTATTATGTAAAGAACTCCAAGGAAAAGATACGTGTGAACGATCTTTCGATCCGATTACGCCGTCACACTTAATCCTATTATTGAATACTTTTTCGGTTTATACTTTTGCAACGTAAGCCTCTTGTCGAAGAGACGTTAACGATTTCGGTACGATTTCGGCGCATTTCTGAATTGACCATGCTTATTCCAAGAATGTTTATGCGTTCATTTGGTTTCGAAATAAAGTGTTTCCGAAAGCATTTTCCAAAGATATTTATTGATTTACTTCTCTCAAATTTTGATTAAAAGGGTATGCTTAGTTGAATAATCTTAGAAACTTACATAAGGCTTGATAAATTCCTTCCGCTGTAATGTAAAAGAAAGATTTTTACATATTTTGCACTAGTAAACAACCTTTGAGATTGAAGTCGATACAGTTTTTTTGACTTTCTGTGTTCCAGTGTTCATATGCTGGTGAAACCTTCCTGATACATGATTATCACTTTTATATGTATGACAACCACGCTTATTGACTGAATCCTCTCAAGTTCTAGTTAAAAATATGGCTACTTAATTGATTGTCGTCACTTACTTAGCTCGTCTACTGTTATGTCATCTAAAAAGGTAAATAGTCATGCTTATTCGTTGTTCGTTAATAAACTTTGGATCTAAAACTGATTGAGTAATACTTGCTCTATCATAACTCAGTGTTAATAGTTTAGGGAAATTTCGATAATGAAGGACTATTTCACGTGTGCATGTACACGCATAAAATCAAAATATTCCTGTGCCGCGAATAAATATTTTGGCCAAATTTTCTCCTGTTTGAAGTTAATTGAAATAATATGCATACCAAAGTTCTTGAATGTGTTTTTCGAAGATATGGTAAAACCTTTCCTAGTTATCCTTATCAGCAGCCAGAAAGACACTATCGTTTCGCGTCCAATCTTCCTAAAAAACACTATTCCTGAACCGGCTAGTGGCGACCATCGCCGTACAACCTTCTGCGAGGGATAAAAATCCACAGACCCCCGGCTGCACTTCATCGTACGCATCGTGCAGCTATCCCCGAATATATATATGGATTTGGACCCTAATGTAAGACTCATCGTACGCTTTCATACGACAATGGAACTCAACGCGACAATTAAAAATAAACGAAAAGTAGATTTAAAAAAAAGAAGTTTGGATGATGGTTTGAAGTCATGGGAAGTGATTTTTATTGGTAGTGTAATGTCTGCAAGGGCCTGTGAATGGATGCCAAAATTAAAGCCCGTATGATGTGATCCACAGTCTGCCGTCAGCTAAGTTTGGTCCTTCTCAATACTGTTGTCCTTTATGCATTCTCAGATGATTTGGCAGCTAGCTGCACCGTCAACCTCGGTTTGAGCGCGGTTAGTCGAATTGTTAAAGTCAGTCTAAATGTCGAAGGTAACCGCTGTCTTGAGCTTGGAATGGATTCAAATCTGTGAATCAGCCGGCCACAACATGTGCATTTTGTGCCCGCGAGAAGGAAAAGAGTCTAGAGTAATGACCGTGCGGCCGATGACGAAATATATGCCAATCGAACCTCTAGTCAATTTGCGTTGTTAAATATAGGGTTTTGGTAAGCTGTTAATAAAATAATTTCGACTGTTACTTTCTAATTGAATATTCCCTAAAACCCTTTCGTTAGGATCACAGATATTTTATTTCATTTTTTATTTTACTCTATCTTATTTTTTTACCCTTATTTATTCATTTTATTTTTAATCCACAGTTTTCATTCCAATCTACGGTAAAATTTGTATGTGCACAATTTACTACTTGTCAATGTGCCGACAGATTGCTTTACTTCCAAAATCCTGGAATCTGGCAGATTATTTCGGCACGTAGATTAGTTTCCGATTGAACTTTTTCGCATAAATATTTGGCTGTTAAGGCTGCATACAAAAAGTGAATTACTCCTTAGAATATGTTAACGCTTCAAATTTTCTGGCTTACCGCTTGTCTCTGAGGATAGCGCTTCTTTCATTTCGGCACTTGTTTTATTTGTAGCCATTAGGAATGCCTTGACAAAAATTGATTCCGGTAATGTCGGTGGCCATGTTTTCTCCGTGAAACTCGTGGCTGCAACTGCGACTGATTCTGTGGTTTTGACTGTTTCCGGTATGTCGGCTGCGAGCAAAGTTGTTAAGCATTTGTAAAAAAACGCTATCTTAAGAACATCCTGAAAAAGTAACTTACTGACGGTTACAACAGATGATAAAGCGCACAAATGTAACATAAAGAAAAGACGCTGAAACAAAAGGATCCCTAGTTCAACAGATAAGACAAATTTTTTGCAGCGAATTGTATGCCGATTTTGGCCATCATTGATGGTTTATTTTTGTTCTGTGTTGCAGTTTGAATATATTAAGTGATTTATGATATCATTTTGATTCGATCTTTCTTGAAATTTAGTTAAAGCGTTTTTACAAGCTCTGTTGTTATTAACTGGACAAAATTCGGTCATATTGAAGGGGTTATTTACAATAAATTTCCCTTAGAACTGGCAAAGTAATTATTCCTGTAAGACTGAAAACACCAGCCAATGATATAAGACAACCGAAAACCGGTAACACAATTTACATGTGTAATGGCCGATGGGATAAGATCTGGCGGGGGATTTTAATACTTAATTGACAACTTTTCTTTTCGGCTTCTGCGGTATCGACAATCCACTTAATAACGTTAAACCGGCTACCGAACAACCACCATACCTGCGCCAGTGACACACGCCGTAACCCGCTTTGGATTCCGCCCTCACAATTTGCTTATCCCTTTCTACACTTTCCCCTTACAATATTTACTTTATAAACCTTTGTCTCACTCCATATTACTCCCTAACTGACTATACAAATGATGGATTATGATCACATTTCTGTCAAAGGCGTGCGCAGTCTTGACGATCTGATTTACGCAAGTTACTTTTTGTTCATGCATCCTTCCTACTTAAAAGGGCCTCAAAACAAGCGGTTCAACAGTCGCCCTAATACTGCACGCAGTATTGATTTGTTGTTCAAAAACCAGTCAACAACGTAGTCGTGCGATTACCGAGCCGTAGAAGTTGCCCACACTCAAAATGCCCAAAAATGGCCGCTTGCCGGTCGCAGCTCGTAAAATGACACCAACAAGCATAAGCACTAGCTCAAAATCGAGCTGTAGGCGCATGGCTTTGAAAGAGAGCAAAAAAGAACGATCCAGAAGTTGCGCGCAACGCAATTCCTCAGCATATTCGAAAATGCGTAAACCCATTCCCGTATGTGTGGTACCGAAATGGTCATCTGTGTCCGAGAGAAAACGTCGCGTAGATATCCAACGTGTCCCCCAAAGTCCAAAAAAATTGAATGTCTGCTGCAAATCGAGGGCCAAGAACACGTCATCTCCGCGAAGCAGAAAAGGAAGTCGAACGAAACCATTTCAACGACAGTCCTCATCCTCAAAAGTGCGCAAAGAGCTTCCTATATGTGTGGTACCTAGATTGCCAGTTGTGGCCGGAAAAAAACGCCCAAACAGTTGTCAGTCTGCCCAAGCAAGACCAACAAAGAGGGCGCGAAGGTCCTCCTCGAGGGCTGGGCAGACAAAAAGACCAGTGATCACTCGTGGGAAATCAATCAAAGTGGGTAAGACTCACAAGAGAGCTATTTCCAGGTCTCTAAAAAGAACTAAATCCATCAAGAAAAAGAAGACTAAAAAGGCGGGGAGAACAGGAAGGCAAGGAAAGTCTAAGTCAAACAAGAAATGTGGCTGTATGGGCAGATCAAAAGTCCCCAAGGCCTGGAAAGAACGTCTGCGCCCGCGACCGCTAAAATCCCTGTTGACACCCTGTTTTACCTACGGCTGTGAAAGCTGCATGTTGAGATCGCAGTGTGCTGCGGCGAAAGTGTCGGATGCCTGTGGTCGTTCCGCATCTACTGCTAGCGCGTCGAGACCTTTGGCGCACCGACTCTGTGACTACATTCCAGGTTGCAGTTACCTGCGAAAGCGGTGGTTTAATTCTTCAGCTTCCAACGCTACCGCAGCCAGACGTCGGAGAAACAGTAGGATACATCTTGCATCTTTGTCAGACAGATCTGCCACCACTAACACCACTGTCATCAGTAATGAGGCTACGGGGAGCACTGCCTCCCTCAGTGGCAGCGAGCTGCATGCATCGCAACTGGAGTTGTCTCCGCAATACACTCTCTTTAAGACACCACTTGTGCATTCTGTGGGCGGGGATGAGCCAGACACAACAAGAATTCAACTGTAAGGTGGTTTTCTATCCGCCGAAGTTCGTAAAAGGTGCGGTGACTGACGATGGCTGCCGGAGTTTGACCCATGACTTTATTCCTCCCTATGAAGATGATAAAGCCGAGGCCTCCTTGTCATCCAACATGTATTCCCCAACCGTGTGAAAAGAAAACAACTACCTGGTCACTTTAGCTTTTTAAATGGAACACTTATAAAAACAAGAGTATCTGGCACTTTCCGTGCACTGTGAAGCAAGTTACTGGTAAGGCTGAAATAACGAAGAGTAGTTTGTTTCTAACTAGGTCAGTAAATTTGTCTAAACATTTGAATCGCCCAGGGGCTCATTCTCAGAGAACATAAGGTATCGGTAACCAGTGAGATACTTCGCAGTATTTCCCCTCCAGTTATGTCTTCTGGCCTATGTTCTTGAAGGGTATTTACGGTCATCCTTGAAAAATTCGCAACGTCGACGAGGACTTTATGAGGCTGCATGTATTCGGCCAACAGTAACAGTCCGTGACACCACATAAAAGTAAACTCAGTGGAACAAGCCCATGAGTGCCATCAAACTGCGCAAAAGTGGGATTGGCTGAAGGTCGCCTAGTTTTGCCGCCGAATATCTTTCCGGTGACTACAGGTCACATCTGTGCACCCTACTGGGTGAATCTCAGCAAGAATACTTACCCCCTAGAAAAGATTTATATAAGGCCGCCTTGAAGCTGTAGAGTGGTGAATTCTTTATTGGTTTCTGTCAACCCTTTTTAGCCAACCGGCCAGTTTAGCCAACTCACCGCTGGCGAGGGGACAAAAAGGTTGAATCAGACTTGGGAATTTCACCAACATGCACACACGCATGCGAACGCACAAGCGTCAAGTATAAAAATGCTTTGATAGGATAGTAAGGATGAAGGACCTATTAGGTTACTCTATAAAGATGGTAGAGGGGCGCTCATCCATCAGATTACGGGATGTGGTCGTCCCGTGCTGAAATGGGAATCAGTCCTAAGCCCCCGAAAACAGTTTCATCGCTAACAGTAGCATATCTAGATAAGATAGGAGCGACAAAGACAAGGGAAACAAGAGTGGACATTTTTGCCTTATTGGCCGTCGTCAACCAGCCCTACCCAAATCAAGACTTAGAGGGATTCGAACCCGGGTTCTTTGACAGTGGGGGTTGGTAAGTCTGACCCTTCAAGGATGAGACAGGGGCTAACTGTCCGGTCAGGTGTATTAAATATGGTCGTGGAGCGCTTTCCGATGAGGGGAGCGGACGTGCTCTTCCCGTTATGCATTGGGGTTCAATCCAAGGCCGCGTGAACATTTACAGAAAGACCAGTAGTATATGCAGATCTGACAGTTCGACCATCGGTTTCGATGATGTCCACCGTGTGCCCCACAGTTGCAGCAGCAATGGGAGCAGGGACAGAGACTTACGCAGGGGTTTATAGTGCCGGTAGACTTGCGTAAAATCTACCTACACTCTCTCCTCCTCCCTCGCCCGAGTCCGGTGTCAAGACAGAGTCAAGAAGACCGGAGACGAGAGAGACCGCAGGTGGATGGCTCGGACGGATCCTCACCTTGGCGTTCCACCACACCCCTGGTCCACACAACAAATAACCAGGATTTCAACCAACACAACAGAGATTTGGAGGCTGGCACGGCCGAAGCCGCACCTGGGCGTGCCGCCAACGCCTGGCTCGGATCCCACACTGTGATGGGAGTGCCATAAAGGCCACATTAAAAAGGAGCCATTGCAGCCTGACTCTCAGACCGCCTCCGGTCAAGGAGGAGGTCCAAGTTACGCCGTCAGTTGGCAACCTTCCAAGCCACGGCTTTTAGCGCACCGTGATAGCTTCAAGCGCGTCAGATTGTTTATAGTGAGGAGGAAATGCGCTGAGTCGTCGACCTCACTCTCCCTTCCCACTCCCACACCCCAGCCGCCGTCCGAGCCGGTCAGCAGACTGGAGTGGGGAATGGGCGCGGTGGCTGTCATGGTCGACTGACCATGACTGCGCGCACCACGGCACGACCTGGCCCCCCATACACGCAAACACCAGGATTTCACACAACGGGGGTTGAACGGCGTGTCTCTCACTTGCGTGAGAGTGCCGTGGAAGGTGTTGTTTCAGCTCGTTCCCAGCCCACCAGTCCGCCACTCCACACAACACACACACAACGCGACGAACTGTGTGAACCGAGAGCGGGCGTCAATCAGCAACCTTCCTATCCACGACGCTTGACGTGTCGGGATAGTCTCGGACTCAAGTCACCCGTGCAGCCGAAGCCGCATGGGGACCGAGTCGAGATGCGGACTTCCCACTTGCGTGGAGGGTGGCAGTTGGGTGCATGAGGTGTGTGAGTGTTGATTTCTGGTGGGGTGATGGTGGTGGTGGTGGAGGAGGTAGGGAGTGAGTGAATGTGTGGTGTGGCCGGCGGTTGTCTACCGCAGGTCGTCGTGGATGCGCATGTGGCCGAATAGGCCCATGCGATGCCTGAAAGTGCGAGGACAGTGTGCGCAGTTGAGACGAGCTTGGTGGGTATAGGTGGGTGCTCCAGGCACTGGTTCGCCAGTCCCTGTGCGATGGATTAGCAAGTGACCGACCAGGCCGATGCGTGAGGTGAATGTGCGTGGACAGTGTGGGCATGATAAGTCGGCGGTGTCGGTGTCAACTACAGAGGAGGCGGTGGTGGTGATGGTGGCGCGGACGGATGGAACGAGGGTGGGGGTGTGCACGGTGGATGTGGTGTGTGTGTCGGGAGTGCGGTCAAGGCCGCTCTCGTGGATGCGCATGTGGCCGAAAAGGCCCATGCAATGCCTGAAGGTGCGAGGGCAGTGTGGGCAGTGGAGGCGAGTGCGGTGGGTGTAGGTTGGTGCTTCACGCACTGGTTCGCCAGTCTCTGTGCGATGGATTCGCAAGTGACCGACCAGGCCGATGTGTGAGGTATATGCAGATAAGATGGCACCGGCGGCACGAATTACGACCGCCAACATGTCAGAAAAGCCATCTTACCCTCCAACGTCTCTGTCGATAACACCTAATCTGCATAATGAATAAAGTAAAAGTCTAGAGGAGACTAACTGATAGAAAACACGTGTGAAACTGTCCAGCATTCTCCACTGAATGCCGGTTGTACGGCATTCCCCCCGCATATTGCAGCACTGTTCTTCTCGGGCAATTTTTATGCTCTCTGTGGCCATCTGTTCTCAAAAGCGCTTGATCTTCATGGGAGAATATGTAGCTATTTGAAATTCATGTTTGGCCGCGCGGTCTAAGTGTGAGTTGTGATTCCAAAGGTTGCAGAGATGTTTGACCATTTCTCATTAGTAGTTAGTGTCTCCTGAGATTACATACTGGAAATGTCTTGCTGACCAAGACAAGAACAGAAGGGTTTCCATTGCTGACTTATCTGAAGTCATCAGCCGATGAGATTTAAATCTCTGACTATATACCTGAGGTTTGAGTCCCTGTTACCTGAACACTGATCAAGGTCTTAACCACTACAATACAAACCAACGTCATATCGGTTGTGACCCTCAGATTCATTGTGGAAGCAAACTTTCCACTTCCGTCCTCTAGTAGGGATTAGCTCCTGCTCGTCACTCAAAGTCTTTAGAATGATCTCTAAATGAATGTTCTAGCCGAAAACTTTAACAAACAAACCCTCGACAAACCCTGAACTCTCAATCTGCACTGCGATAGAACTTGCTCTATCGCCGATGAGAAGCAGAGTGTGCTATTTGAGCTAGTTTCAACATTTTCGCATCTTAAATTCCTAAAGTTGACGGGGCACTGTAGTTATTCTCGCTAACGACGGCAACCTAACGATTTACTTTGACAGTTCAAATGATAACAGGAAAATTCATCACATTTCGTTAACGGGGTTTTGAAGATCATTTAAACAAAACCCAACAACAATACTAAGTCAACAAACAGACGAAATGAACAAGTCCAAAATTGTAAAAAATAAGATAACATAACACTTGCTTTTCAGTTTTAACCAAAGGCAAAGTGTTCTCCAGCTTTTTTGGTTTAGCCGGTTGATCGGAACAATCTAGTTCCTTGTCTTTTCCTTTTAACTCTTTTCGTCTCATGCATCGATGTACAAAATAACTAGGATACCCATTCTGGGAAGACAGTTTTAATAAATAATTCAAACTTGTTTGATAGGTTTCGTTGTCAGAGCAGTGAGTTCTTGCTCACTTATGGAGGCGAATCACGGAACTCCGTTTGAGAGAGATTGGACGATTTCTTTCGTAATGTAAAAGAATATCCGCGTAGGTTTCTTTGTGGCATACCGAAGTGTGAAATGCTCCTTCAGGCTTTCTCTGTACGAGGACACCAAGAGACGGAGTTTCTTGTCAGTCGCTTTCTCGAATGTAAATGTGATTTCTGGAAGTGTTGAAGCGAGTTTCAGATACTTAGCAATTTCTCTCGAAAGTTGTTTTTTCCCAGTGAGGCGCTCCAACATTTTATCAATGGACGAGATCCGTGCTTTGGTAGGATCTGCGGAAAGTGTACGGAAACCAATTTTTCGTTCGACCAACAGTACTACCAACAACTGAAAGGAGGCTCAATGTGGTCACCTATCTTTAGCTTCCTCGCCGAGATCACAATGCAGAAACTAGAGGTCATGGTCGCTTTCAAGGGCGTGCCCAAACACTAGTGACAAGGGGTCACGCCGGCAGATGGCTAGTTTATGTTCGTTTATACGTGTCCCGAGTCGTCGGTCTGCATGACCAACATAGTCGCAATAGTAGTTAGCCCACGAAATGCGGTAGATGACATTGGTTTGCTGCTCTTCGAGTATAGGTTCTTTAAATCAGGATAAAGTTAGGCGCAAGAGGACGACGGCTTGTGGGCAATGAAGATACCAAACCGATTTAGCTGTCGGACGATCACTTCGGGAATGTCCTGCATGTAGGGTAGAGAGAAGAATTTCCGTAGTTCTGGTCCCTAATTCGGCCAGATCGCAGTTTGTAGCCCGGAATGGGAAGCGGACGGCTACCTTAACCCTAATCCCAACCTTAACCCTAACCCTAAACTCAACCGTTACCGTTAACCGTTAACTCTAACGCCAACCCTAACCCTAGCCAAAATCGTAAACGTAACCGTAGCCCTTAGACATGTCCGTAACTGAGAAGCCTAACCTTAATACTGGAACCTATTCGTACGCTCAAACCCTAACCATAACCCGAAAACCTATGCTCAAAGGCCTAACCCTAACCGGAAAATCGGAAACCATTAACCGGTACCCTAATCCTAACCTCAAACGTAAAACGGAAACCAAATGTATCAGATGTGATTATGGAGCCCCACAAAATAACCCCAGCAAACAAACCCCCCAGCCACCTCTAATGCGGGTCCGGGCTACCAACTGGGATCTATCCCCTTATTCTTACCAGCGCCTTGCGATTGTCTCCGATGTCTGAGACAATTTTTCACAAAGCTGACGATGTATCCGTTGAGCCGGAATAACCTATACAAGAAAGTGATTTCTTTCTTATGTATATATACATAGATGAAAATGTCGACCCCAAGTAGTGAGATTGAGAAATATGGTAAAATGAGTTCTAGGGATGATGGTTCATTCATCTGACGTTTCACGCTCATGCTCGAGCTCATCATCAGAAATAGAAATATGAAAACTGTATGGTTTAAATAGGTCCTTCTCGCCTA
>CACRXP010000890.1:85868-137913 GCA_902702965.1 Spirometra erinaceieuropaei | reverse complement strand
ACATCTGGCTTGTGTGTAGTGGCTTTCCAGTAAGATATGTCCATTATTACAGTAAGTGACGTATTGGTTACCATGAACTCCATATATATACCGTTGTATTTTGGCTGAAAACAAAAATATACAAAATTGCGTATGCATTCTACATATACAAAAATGATGAATACTAAACATTTATTATCTCTCATAGCGGATAGCATTCCTTACAATTTTGTTTAAAAAAACAGAGGTGTTAGTCAGATATTAGATAGTCTACGAGACATTTGCATTTTATTCGAGACCCGATAATAGATCGCAAATAACTGATAAATAGCGTCATGAATATATGGGACTTCATAAAACTCCGACAATGATCTGAAAGCACCAAAAATATTCCGGTTTTAAGGAGGCTCACTACTGGGGAAGTTGTAAGCAGTTTTTCAAATCTTCTCGCTCTTTTTTTCATTTTACCCACAAACGTGCAATGACAACATCGCTTCATTAAGTGCTCGGTTGAGACAGTTTTGAATTTCGTGATATCTGCCTGTTTTGAATGAGCAAACGATACGGACTTATAAGTAGATAAAACAGGGATTGTCTCACCCGTTATATGATTAGACACACTCAATGTGATATACGGAAGAAAAGACTAACCAATTTCCAAAGCGTTATGTTCACTGTAACATATTCTACATCACAAGAGTATTGCACGAAACGTGCAGGCGGAACATCCCTTAAGAAGTAGCACTTTATTTGAGATTCACTCCGTTCAAATTTCACTGTGAATAAAAAGTATCCTAAATAGTCTCCAGACAATCGCAGCTTGGTCTGCAGAATATTTGGCAACAAGTCTTCTGCGACCCTGTCAAGGAACAGCTTGGAGTCCACCCTGGGACAGGTAAATATGTTTCTATCAAACAAAATTGCACTTTAAACAGGTTAAGAGCATTACACAAGCAGGACCATTAATGATATTGAAGTATCAGCTGTTGGTTACCGAAGACGATTGAATATTTTGCCCTAATACCTCGATTTAATTAATCGAAACCATTGCCATTGGACCTGCATAGACCATCAAACTGGTACATGTATTGTACTATTTAATTATCAATTACGCTTTATAATAGTGCTATGAACGTAAAGAGATAGGCGTACAGGCGTTAAATCGACAGAAATGATATACATCTTATGCAGTGAAATAAAACATCCGTCGACTAAAATAAGGAATGCGGACGAAAACACTGTTGCAATATGCATTGTACCTCAAAAGGCGTAAGTGAAGGTTTTTATGATAAATTCTGGCCAATCCGAACATTTCGTCGTATGTCATGAGGCGCGCAAAGCGCTGTAGATATTTTAAAGTCGTAATGTTAAAGCGTCAAGATGTCTTCCCAAACTTTTGTGCTCAATTGTGAGAGGCTATCGTGGTCAGGTTCACTAATATTCCCAGTGACCCAAATGTCATGCTTCTGAAAGTTACCCGTGAGGTTTGCGGCACTGATGATACTGCTCATCAATTCATAGGGATTTTTAATGAAGCTGGAATTTCTTAAAACCCATGGTACCTTCGAATAAACTTAAATAAATTGTGAAACAGTTAACATGGTGGGCAATAAAAATATCGTATTGCGGCAAACATTATATAATTCCGCAGTAAAATGAGTCTTGTGTAGGACGCAGCTGATTCTGAGATCCGCAGGTAAACAGTTGAAGAAGGAAGTGTAAGAATACTATTCCAGCATAGGTGGGAAGATGTGAAACATCCCCACCCGGTTTATTGCCACATGTGTAAAACGCTGCAATTCTTTGCCACTTTTTGGTTATTACGCTCTAATGATCGGCTATTGTAAAGTCAGAGTACGAAGGGTTTCCTTGCACGTAGGGTCTTTAAGGCGAAAGATGACCACACATGCCTCTGGGGTATGTTCTGCATTACGATTAGATTCGTGAATCGGATTGAAGCCAGAGTTGGGTTGGTTCCACGCATTCCTCACAACATTTGCTGTTTAAATATTACAAAGACACTGATCTGCCTGCAGTTTTTAACTTTCTGGGACATAGATACCAAAAAATGGATATTCTACTTAATTTTTATATGAAAGCAAGTGAACTACCGACTGTAAGAACTCACTGCGTCCGTGTTCGCAGATAAGACCAAATGGCGGCATCAATGAAGGATGATATTTTAAAATTTGCCTGTCAGTATTATCAGGTTAGTATATTGCTTCAAATGGTGTCTTTTTATTCAATAAAATTGTATCTGATATGGGAAGGGTGCATACCTAAAACAGTGTAAATTTTACAAACCAAATATCACTCCTCCAATTACGATTGATGCACCCGGAACAGAATGGATTCCATGCGCAGTAGCTTGTAATAATTTTCGCTTGGGTTGAATCTTTCTGCAATTTCAACTACTTGTTCCAAAGCTGTCGGTTGTTTAGACTGATGACAGTTATGTGACACGATGAATAACTGATTGGTGGAAGACCCTTTTGTCTAAAATGCGGACGCTTCATGACGTTACATGTTCTGTGGTAGACGGGGGCTCACTGATCGCGATACGGAAGCCACTTTTTCCACTTGCATTTGGCTCACTATGTTAAATACATTTGGTTGGTCTGTGTGTCATCAGCAACAATTAGTCAACGGATATGAGGGCACTGGGATGGACGACAGAATTATAATGAAAAAAGCTAAAATCATTCTTGATGACAGAAAATTTTACAAACCAGCACAGATGTCACTAGCCAAAACAGTGTCACATAGGCTGAGTAAACTGCTTAGAGAATACCAACATAAAAATGTGATCACGGAGAACGAAGGACACCAAAAGAAGGCAATTGACACCACTCTAATTCAATTATATGTCCTGCCAAATCCAAAATCCATATGCCGAAAAGAAAACCCATAAAAACATCAAAGACTGGAATGTCCGTTTCGGGATCAGTTATGTTAACCTTTCATGTTGATTCGATATTTCGACACACAGAGAACTTCTTAAGCTATAGAAATATGATTTTTCTTGATACGTCATGCTGAAGCTGGCGACATACGTTAATAAGCTTAAGTGCATCGCGGATCATATCGTAAACTGTGCGTTTTAATGGAATCTTAGTCGACAACGACAAACACGTTGATCACCAATGGTAGGGGGTGCTCACCGATCGCTCTTATGAAACTTTCTCGTCCCGTTGTGCCTTTGTGCTCACCCTTCCTTGGGCCCAACCAGCCGCTTGTGTCAGGGTTTTCTGACTGCATAACAATGGATTCGCTCGCCGTATAACCCCTGCCTCGGCCGCTGATAGTATCCGTTGGCGTAAGCCTTTTATAAGCTTGTTCTTGTCTCTTAAACAACCTCAAATGCTTCCATAGCATCGACTCGGTGATTCGTATTGATTAAGTACGCGATATTGGAACTAGAAATCGATCGGGTCACGCCTCTGTCTATCTTGGTGGACGTATGTTCACGCTCCCTATTGACCAGGCGTCTAGTTATACGGCCGGTGTATCCCGCTCCACAGGAACAAGCGGATGCACATTAATGTGGCCTCCAACGGTAGTCTGTCTTATCATCCCGAACGTAGGAGGGGAGAATTTGTGAAACATGCGCGGAAATTCTCCGCGGGAAATGCTCTCGTGACAGCTATAGTTAAGCGCCGTCTGACTAGTTCGTTCGCTGCTTCCCCTGCAAAAGGCAGTCTTATGAAAACATTTATCGCTTTGCTGGCCCAACAGTGAGCATTGTAATGCGTTCTCCAATATTTCGGAGGATAAATATCATTGGGCATCCGTTCTCGCGATATGTGTACCGTAGTTGTTGGATCTCCGCTTCAATAGCTTCAGGTGAGCAGATGCGCTGTACCCTAACCGTCAATCCCTGGATTAGAATTCGTTTGATGTTGACGGGAAGAAATCTGTGGAAATCAGTGTATTATTCCGTCCAGGTTTTCTTTCGGACAACACTGCGCTGGATAGACCCATCCACTTACTTGTGCAAAACGACATCGACAAACGTAATTTTGATGTCTGCCTCGGACTCTGCAGTGGATATTTGCAAGCTGTGCAAACCGTTGAACTTTTTTACAAGGTTCGCGTTATCGTTGGTGCCATCCGCCATGCAGAAGATACCGTCAACGTACCGACCGTAAAATACGAGGTCATGAATTTCATATCGTAATCTTGATTTCTCGACTCCTCCCAAAAACCATTTGCAAGGAACGGTCCAAGTCGTGAGCTCATTGCCACGCCATCTATCCGCCTGTTTATTTGACCATTGCACAGAAACTGGACACTGTGTGTGAAATATGTCATGTTTACGCTGTAGGTCATAACATGGATGACATCTTAAAGTTCTATGCTGTCAGAAAACGCCGATACAAGCACAATTTCCACCGAGGCCAACGCCAACCTCATGTGATGATGACGTCCCGTTTCAACTCTCTAATAACAGTGATGGGTATGCCGAAGAACATCACTCAAAAATCTCCTACCTCATTCGTCTGGCCCTGAAGCCCAAACCCCGCCGAGCTCGTCATGCGGGTGGCGTAGGGTAGGAGAGTAATGATGATTTAGTAGCGCGTGCGACACCTACAAGCACTGCTATGTTGTATACTTTGATTCCCCAATGTAACCGTAGACACCTGACTAGGAGTTACTAGAAACGGGTGTTTGTGAATTTGAACTTTCAAGATATGGAAACGGTTGACATACGGGTGTAAATAGTTCCTAAAATCAAGTCTTTATCGATGTTGAACTACTTTTTGAGGCGTCTACCTGCCAAAAGGCACTAAAATGGAGTCTTACGAAACAGTCTGCCTTCTGTGAGTCAATCGTCAGGTGTTACCCTATACTGGGGCTAGTTTGTCACCTGTCATCCAAAATGCATCCTCTTTCTTACGATCGTACAAATAGAGATCCCTCCTCTCATTCGGCGTTATGTGTGTTAAACCGATTTCCAATGAACACCTGGTAGAAGGGCCAATAGGAGATACTTTGTACATTTTATATATATATATATATTAATTTTTACGATGTGACCTCTAAGAACGATAATGACACTGCAGTTTACCATGTCGTTTTGTTCTTGGCTAAGGCAAATGCTCGCATGAAACATCTCTGTGAGCATGAAACTATGTGTCAAATTTTAGAAATGCGTAGTTTGTGTGATAGAGGAGTTATTGAAACCGATTTTGCAACAACAATATGTCAGTGAGATTTTTGGGAACGTGACAAGCATGGCACGAATTATTTATTAAACATTTTCATATCGAATTCTAATTTAAATAACATATGGATGCTTGAGAGTCTCTTTTTCAAAAGCTAGATTTTCTGCGCGTTCCTTCGTCTTCAGCTAATACTTTGCCTATTCATACTTCTGAGTGCATCTGCTAAGTGCGTTGATAGCAGTTGATTATTAACTGCGATTTTTCGTTGGTAAACTGTTTTGCAAAGGCACATTTGTAGAACTTTTGTAGAATTTTCTTGCGCTAGGTAACTGCAAAGACGTTCAATCAAGATGCATCGTGTTTTAATGTACTTTTTCTTTAAACACCAACTTTACATATACACTTGACCCATATTTTTACTAGATAACATTTCGAAAATTGTCTACTCATTTTACAACGACTCAAATGGTAAATCATCCTTCACTCGGTTTCGTATTTATTAGGAGTGCGTGGTTTGCGGACAACTATCCATTTTGTTGTACTGCATGAATAAATGAGGGATTCGTTTCAAAGTATAATAACATTTCAATCATGTGTGTGTTTGAACGATAAGGTGTCTTTGATTGAAAATTTTATAGTTAAATATTGAAATTAAACGGAATTTAGTGTCCTTAGAGAATGTATGCCTCTATATTTCGTAATCCAATTCCCCCCTTCTAAGCTCGGACGTTTTGCATATACGACGGTTCCATACTCAAGATATCCAACCTACTTGAACAAATACTCCTTATGAGGTTAGATCGACTGCATCAATTTCCACTCACGCACGATCGTCTATACAGGTAACATTCAAGAATTTGAGTTTGACGAAGGAAACAAATGCATGATGACAGAAATGCAGACCCGAAAACATGCCTGTACGTTAGCAATTGCCAAAATTCGTCTTAACCTAACCTGCCAAATTAGTCAGCGAATCGACTGGTTCATAAATAGTTTGGGTCATCTGACTTCTCCGAGTGCTACAAAGGTGATTACTTTCCAAAATATTAAAGTTCGTTTTCCTGTGACCGTTTATAATTATGCTTACCCTGACTACGTTGTTACGGTTGAGTTCTTATCGCTCCAGACTGATGTCAGTCCCACACTCCCACTGTCCAAAAAAATGTAAGTTAGTGCTTTGTCGGTTTTGCGAATGTTGCTGAAATCAGCCCTACCCCACAGTTGTCTGATTCGGGACCCAACACGCTTGTCTATTACATCTTATGGGTAATAAACAACTGCGCTGCAATAAACTGCAGTACGCGCTGTCAATCTATGTGTTTTATTTTAAATATTCAGTGCTCTTGCAGAAACGTGTTTTTAACTAACTTACTGGGTGCACCATTCAAATTCCATCCGCATATCTTGCACATGCTCATTCCAACACTAAATGCGGTTACTCTGTGCAATAATAGAGCGGATTGCAGCCGTTGTGAACATGTTGGTTGTTAAGAGGGCGACAGAGTAGTTACAGAAATAAAAGTTGGTTTGAAAGCTAGACTAGCAGTAATAGTAGCAATGCAATGGGCGATGACGGAGTCTAGAAATAATCGCCTTGTATGAGGACGTATAAAGGAGGAGGGCGCATAAAAGGTCAAAAATAATTAAGGACAGAAACGGATACAAAAATTAGTACTTTTAGATTGTCCATTCGAATTAATAACAGCAGAAAGTCTGTCCGACATAGACATGACAAGGTTATCTATGGTGGATTGTAAAATGTAATTATTGAGTATGAAATCCAATTTTTCCTGCATTGAAAGAGTCTTCTTAGCTTTGTGCCAATTTCTTTTGACTATTCCAAAAAGATTTTTGATAGGATTCAAATCAGGACTGTTGGCCGGGATGAAAATGAATTGGAGGCCAGTTGCGGAGAGCGTGGTTGTTGTCTAAAATGTTAGATTATATTTGCAAGCGGCATCAAATTCGTACCTCTTTAGAGCGATGGACAGGTGCATTGTCTTGCAAAATTACAGTATCCATTCGGCGCCGACTTATGCCGTTGAAGCCGAAAGCATCCTTGACAATTGCAATAAACACCTTGCTGTTGATGGTGTCGGATGCTGACCGCCAGACAGGCCGCTCACCGAATTTAATCGTCATCCAAACCATCATCCGCCGACAGTTCTTGAATGTTGCCGTAGGTGTAGTGTGTTCTCTTGGGAAGTTCTTTCCAAATATGACGGTTTAGAGCGATTTTGTAGGCTTGTCTAAAAATAGAACCTTATCGCAGAAGAAAATGCTCTTCCAAAATGAAGATCTGTAATCAATATAATTCTTAGCAAATAAAAGCCGTTCTCTAATTAGTCTTCTACTTAAATATGGCCTAATCATGGCCTTTCGCCGCTGCAGTTCAAATTTCTTCATCCTTTTCCTAATGATCTTCATGGAAAACATTGGCAGATGTTCCCGCTGAATGGTCTCAATGGGCATGTAATGAAACTTTTTTAATGTACGACGAATAAAATCGTCGTCTTGCTTACTTGTGGACCGTTTTGGTCCCCCTATCTTATTTCTAGGAACAGTTTTATCATTAATAATGCGCCACAGAGTGACCTTGCTAATACTGAAAATACTAGCTAACGACTCACGCGGGATTCCATCCGCCGCTAATTTTCGAATGCGCTGGAAGTCAACTTCGGATAAGTATCGTTTAGACATAGTTATCGTTTGGCGTAGCAGAGCAAAGTGACGGCATGTCGCGCGAACTCAATATATATTCGTTTACGACACGCATTTTCAGTCTGGTAAAACAATCACACTGATAAACTTTTTATTTCGGTATTTTGAAACATAAAACTTTACGAATTTGTAAAATAGAATTTTAAGATAAAGAATCGCACGTTATTTTCTGAACACAATAAGAAATAATTTATCTGCATTTCCCTGACTGTTGATATTGAAATTTAATTTTTTCTTTTTGTTCGAAAGCTTATTAAAAAATTTCGTCCTTTTATTAATCTTCTTAAACAGATTAATAAGGTAACACAAAGAGTTTCCATCCAAAAGCTTTAATAGCGTAGGAAACTGCTTGAATATCAGGAATCCTCCGATTTCGCCTAAATCCGGCCCGTTTTCTATTTAATATACACATCCGCATCAAACTTTCCTTCAGAAAACGGTCTTTTCGTCCTTATTTCAACTAAATAAACACGAATAACGACACAAAAAATACACTACATTTTCCACTATAATTTTGACCTCGGCATTTCATGAGTTAGCAAATATCAAATATTTAATTTCTGAATATACCCGTTGCTGAACTTGGAGTTATCTCTCCGGTATATGACATTTTAAGTTCGGAACCAAAATTGCTGTGAACATTTGAGCCGATGCCATTCAAGTACTTTGGATTAGCCACGCATTGCTCATTCTACAAACAAGTAGTAATACGAGTTTCTTGAGTTGTACGAGTAGTATATTTATTGAAGCCCTGTTTTCTGAAGAAAATAAATGTGAACAGAGGGTTTTTTGGAATCCAACCGGAAAATTAATACTCTCGAAACGGTAATTACTGCATTGTGGGCGGCATCTTATTAATGTTTCTTTTTAAGATGCAGTCATATCTTCCAGCATCAAATGACCATAGGGATTAAAACTTCTAATGGACTTTTTCTAATGGGCGTGTTAGTGGATTTGACTTTAATTTAACATTGTACAGGCTAAGAAGTATGCTAAATTCAGCCAACTTCTACCAACACTGAGCTTTTCTGATACTTAATTGGCTTCGTAAATATTCTGTTATATGTTCACATTGCCGACAGCCACAACACTAAATAAGGGATAGTCTGACGATCATTGAACATTTTTTTAATTACACGTTTTTGACGATCGCGCGCTTCTTTAAGCTGCCAGGACAAATATTCCCCACTGACCAACTTACGTAAATCAGTTTCAAGCGAACACAGATAAACAACTTGATATATTACGGCGGCGATCTCTAGCAAAGGGAAATTTGTCGGCGATACGTTGGTAATGTATCTTCCGAACGGCCTCACCGACTTCAAATTCAAAGAGAGTATTAAAGATTGTAATTTCTGGATAAAGTTGATGCCGCCTTGGCTACACTAAAGCTCTTCTTTTTTTATCCGTCAATCATTGACTATTCAAGGCGGAACAACCATTCCATCAGCCATTTGACTGAACACACTTTCATGACAAGGATAAAACAGTAGGGAGACAATTGTGATATGCGCCGGGGTTGATAATTTTAGTTTTGTGAGTCGTCGTCATTAGAAAGCATCAACTTCACGCCAAGCACATGAAATTGTCGGTGTATTAGGGTGAATGATAAATTGGTGGGGTAATAACAAAAGATGCGAATGGTGGTTGCGAGTTGGAGACCTGGATTTCACACGCTTTAATCAGAGGGTAGGAACGGCCTATGTATACCATTTGGAGTTGGCCGAGGAAGGCGGAGAGTCAATGACAAAATATTTTGACAACAGACAACTGTAGAACTCCGGATGAAATTGCCATGATTTCCACCCCAACACCAAGCTGGCGGTGTGTGAATTTGTCATCTTGACGATGATGCTAAATGATGGCGTAAAGTGGAAATTCTACAAGTGGCTATCGCAAAACCTTAATGACTGTCACTTGCGTTGTCTCTGGCGGACATTAAGCATTGATGGCAGAACAGAGTCTCAGAAATGGACATTGTAGAGCAAACAGGAATTCCCAGCCTCCACGCCGTTCTTAGATAACTACAGCTGAGCTTGAACGGCCACCTCGTAAAGATGGACGACGAACGCCTAGTTAAATGGCTCTTCCATGAAGATTTCTCAACGGATCCACCCCGACACGGACGTGGGGCTATTTGCTTCACTGAAAATTGCCAAACGCGTGGTCTAAAAGTAGGCAAATGTGCTTCGCATGAGTCCTCCATACAACTCAGTCGGGTGCTGGGAAATTGACCTCTAAGATGATTACTACTGGCTACTTTGGGCGAAAATTCGACACACTAATGCGCAGAGCACACTTGTTACAAAAACCGATCGTTTCTGACTGGTTCGTAAGCTTCTTACAAGTCGCAAGGCTCTTCAGGGGTTTCAGGATAATGCGTTAGGAGTCTCTCGTCTACGTGTAATAAATGACTGGGAATGAGTTGATGTCTTACTAGCATGTGGCGTCAAACACTCACGAGAACAACTCGATTTTTTGAAAACACCCCCTTCATTTATCAATGTGTCGACTCGATATGTATCCTTCGTCTGCTATACATTAACAGTTTCGTCCGCACGCTGCCCCAACCATACTTTCGGGGTTCACGCAGACTCCTAATCATGTTGATAGAACATTCGAAATTGTAAAAGTTGTAGACTGGCATTTTGGTTGCATAGTTAATTGACACCAATTGCCAAGCCCTTTTATCTATTCAACTCTTAAAGCAATATTTTCCCAGAATGCATTTAAAGCACGCATAGACAACAGAATTCATTCGAACTAGTAAATTTCGCGACGGCTCTTCAACTGCAGCCTGTCGTTGCATTCAGTTGAAGTCGAAACATCATTTCGAGTATTATTTCGAGTACGAACGACTATGTTTTTTCTCGCTACCTGGAGGCTGCCTACATACGGCAGGAGAAAACCGACCTATGTAAACAATTAGACCACGTGATCAACCTCCGCTTGCCGTCGTAGACCTGAGCTCCTTTTTTGAGTTACGAAATCCTTCGGCGTTTCAACTTCCCCATTTGCTGCTCTATGTTGCGTGTTTAAGTTGCCAGTTTATTGATTAGTCTACGTGCAGTATACGACGGCCTTGCGGATTAACATTGATTTTCTCTGTCGAAGTTCAAACCTCTGTATCTTTTGTCACTTGCTATCTGTGTTATGCAACGACAAGCTGCAGTTAATAGGCGTCGCGTAATTTACTGTTTACAAAAGACTCTGCTTTCTATGTCTGCTTTAATTTCGACACCTAACAAAAAAGGTTTATTCAACGTTAATTGGCAGAAAGTATGTGTAGTAAACTAGCTAGCTGGACGTTTACACATTTTCTGTTGTTACAAGTCAGTCTTACATTTTACTTTTTATGGTATGGAGCGTACCTTATCCGAGAAACTCACTGGGAGACTTAAAATTTTTCCTGTCATTAATCCAAATACATGTCGACACTCTGGCCCATAAGTACAGCAGATAAACACAGAAATTTAACATTTTCTCGCAACTTGCAAAATGTATAATCCCAAAATCATGCTTCATTGATTACGAGGAAGATTACATTAATTTTTCCGTCTTAATAGTTGGTTGTGATATGAGTGAAATCATCTGCACGACATTGCTAGAGGCGCCTGCCAGTGTTTTTGATCTGGATAAAAGACTGCAGACTAAGAGGTAAGTTTAGGTAGTTTTTAAGTCAACAACACCTAAAAGGCCGAGTGCTTTGCTAGTTAAGCAGCCGACCTTTCATAAGCTTACAATGCCGACAGTAACATCAAAGTCAGATCAACATCACAATGCACGACGTGAGCGTCCTAAGCAAACTCCGGCTTTGCGCTTAACAGACATATTAATTAACCTTAGAATCCGTCTGACTTCTATCACTTGCCAAACAAAAAATAGTTGACAGGGATGAAATATTCGAAATGACATTTTCAGATGACACGGACTGTTTGACCTGAATATGACACTGACTACAGACGAGTTAAATTCATCTAACCGCCAGAAACACCGACAAATCCCAGTTCGTGGTTAGCCTCAGAAAGAGTCTGCAAGAAGTCCGAAATGCCGATTGTAACATCAAAATCGACCCGGCTTAGCACCAAGCCAACACCACGAAGTGGCCGTCCTAGACACTTAAATGAAGGTCTTTCTACTTTACGCTTGAGCTACAGTCTTCGATATTGCTTAGCATACATGAATTGTTTCATTTTATTTTCACGTGTTTCTAGGTTGTACTAGGCGTATCTTGGCCATTATTTGCATACTGAATGTAAAGATATCGACAGTGTACCAAAGAAAGTGAATGTTGTCTGAAACACAGACTATCAATAACAACATAAATCAAATTGACCCAATTTTCAAAACTCGGCACCTTGGTGGGAGTCGAACCCACGCAGTAAGTGGAAGGTTTTAGTACAGCTGACGCTCTAACCATTTGCGCTACAAAGTCCCGCAGGACGACTCGAGTTTAATCACATTTCGGTCAAGTTTATCCGCTAAACTGCCTGTGACTTACGTGAGCCTGGCAGTTCTCTGGTGGATTCTAGGTGAATTACTTAGGAAATCCTGCTTGACAGTTAGCTTTCTGTATCAGATTTGGTGGATTCCAGACGTTGCAGTAGGTTGAGTGGTAAACTTGACCCAAATTTGATTAAACTCGAGTAGTCCGGCGGGGCCTTGTAGCTCAAGTGGTTGGAGCGTTGGCTGTACTAAAGTCTTCTCCTTACTACGTGGGTTCGAATCGCACTGAGGAGCCGAGCTTTTCGCAGTTGGGTCGATTTGAATCACTCAAAATCTGCCAAAATACCTATGAACAACATAAATGTAATGCGTGATGGTCTCTGGCTAGAACCGCGTACCTTGCTTAGTGATCATAAACCTACACTGAATTCAACACAAGCCTTTTCGCACCTCGATATTTATTTAAAAACGGAAGAGCTAACATTGTCTGAACTAGACGAAACCATTACCAATCGGTCTGACGCATAAATCGGCGATTGAGACATGTATCGTACCTAGCATTTGATAGATGTGAAGAGGGGACTTCTCGGTGGCATTTCGTTTATCGTAGTGTTACGAACTGTTCGGTTATGATGCAGGATGTACTCTAATCGAGAGAATTCAGTGGCAGCGGGCACATATATACCGCAGATGACAAGTTGCAGACACTTGTAGCAACACATATCACAGATGCAGCCAAATGCACATTTTTGACTAAACACGTCTCATGCGAGAAAGACAAATATACTTTGGAAACATGGTCATTAGAGAACGAAAAATATACGCAAAAGTCAAAGAATATTCCAGTCACTCGCGAAATTATTGCTCCCGGAATGGTAATTTATGCATTATGAGCAGGTTTTGATAATTGTTCGCCCCGCCCTCCCCAGCGGGGATTGCGAAAGCTGCTAAGTACATTGCGAATACGGTTCCAAGGCAATTACCTACTATAAATACTGCACTCCATATGCCACCATCACCTTTATCTGCGAATGTCTCTGATGATGGATTCGAGTGAGAATCCAAAACGTCATGCCAATAATTTTTGTTCCAGTGATCGCATCTTCATCTCCTGAACTGCTATCTGGAACTCGCCTGTTAAATACTATCGGCAGCTTTAGAGTTCGGTGAAATCCAATAATCTCAAATGCCCCTGTAACCAAGGACAGCCGGTAACGGTTCTCTCTCCTTCCCCGGTCGTAATCATTACTCCCGTCTCTCTGCATTCAGATTTGGGCATTAGTAAGGCGTATACAGTGAATATGCAAGACGATTCTGACAAAACAATCCACAGGGGCAGCTCAACACATCTGATTTAAACAGTGTTTGCCATCATTTAGAAAATGCGTTTTGTACATTACTACCAGGTCGTGCATAACTCGGCGATGCGCTAGTTGCTAACTGACGCGCGGTCTCGCTAAGCGAGACAAACCTGCAGTCTGGCGGACGACACGGACGTCATGTTCTAGACAACCGGACCATGTATACTTTTATTTACACTGGTGCGCAGTGACAAGGATACGGCTCGAAGACGCCAGATAGTGCACACGTCAATGTGCATGTGACCTTGTCTATAGAAGCTTAAGTATATTTCTGTTGTTTACAACCTACTTGGAGGATTACACTGCCTGACATCAGTAGCCATTGATGAATTACTCTCTAACAGATTTACTTTAATTTCCCACGATTTGTGATTTAAATGCACATGTAAATGCACATTTCATTCACCGGTAATTGTTGCTTTCCCAATAGTTGTGCATTTGATTTTGACAGTAATTATCCTTAAGAAGCAGGTTGACAGGAGGTATTCTATGGTAACCGGGAATTCAATTCAGCGAAAGTTGTCAAGCCTGCCCTCAGTCGCACAAGGGATTTTTACTGCCTGGTCACCAGAAGTCTGTCAATGACCTAGCAATAGTTGTTCGCGAAAGCAGATCTTCCCAGCAAATGCAGTTAATTCATCATGAACGGCTTACCGTACAGCAAACCCGTATATAGTACGGATGCGGATATTTAAAAGGACCTAAGATGTGATACGAATGTGATTGAGGCGCACAACGCAACGTCCTGTTTTGACCTTTATCCTTCCTATTTTTATCATAAGCAACATTTTCTACCGGCAAGCTGGTGCACCTCAACGACCAAGAAGCTGGAAGAATGAGACGATTCAAACAAATTTTGTCCACAGTAGACACTCATAACATGCGTCTTAGTTAGAACGAAAGAAAAACATATTTCGTTTAATGTGTAATGCCTTTTTATACTATATAATGTTATAGATTAAAAGATACGACGTCGATGCAATGAAAATGCCTTTCAAGAATTTAAATTATTGTTATTTAAAATTCGACTATGATCGACGTTTACGCCGCCAAAGAATAGTAGGCGTAGTTTACACAACGCAATTGAAATCAAATAAACAGTCTAAACGCGTGCGTTAGATGTTGTTGTGATAACTTCACGACCATTTGACCTACCAACCCTAAGGTCGGGAAAAGCATTCACATGTGCCCTGTCCGCGCGATTAATTTATTCATTTAAGTGAAGTCTCAGGTTCGAGTATGGAAAGGGATAATCGCTGCAGTTGTTTATAAATGGTGACACAGTAAACCAAGATTCAAGCAGCTGCCGGCTCACGCGCTTGTTACCTTTTGAAAGAATTTCGGCCTCGTCGAATGCGCCTCAATTTGAGGACTGGCGTCATTTCTGCACACCGCTGCAGCGTGTCCGGCTATTCGCGTTCGGAGCTGTCATCCAATTTCTCCGACGTAGTTGCTTTGTTCGCAACTGCACCGAATCATAAAAACGATTTCAGACGTTTCTCGCCTTGGCAGCGGGTCTTTCTGTTTCATTACCTGACGCCTGATCGTTGCCTTTGGTCTGTGTGCAACTCCAACCCCCAAGTAGTGCAAGAACGCAGCCGACAGCTTCCGAAACGTGCTTGACATACGGCAGCGCCCTCCAAGATTTGGTGTTCATGAGATTAGGCCTTTCGTCCCTTTTGCGTATGCAAAAAGATTGAAAGAGTTTTGGGGGTAGCCATTGACTTTATAAACTTGTCGCATGTATTGCCGTTCGGCAATCTTGTTTTCCGGCGTGCAACAGTGCGTTTCGACACGCCAATAGAGCGTCCCTAATCGACTGGGTTTGTGGCTGATCGGGCGGTTGCTGTCGTAGTTCAGTACCAGCATCGTATGTACGCTTACCGGAACACTTGGATCTTTAGTTCACCAAAATCTTTGTGGCATACAAGGACATCCAGGAATACCAGCCGGTCGTTTTCTTCCTCCTTCATCGTAAATTGAATGTCTGGGAAGACGGCGTTGAGATGTTATTTGAATGTCAGCAGTTGATCGCGGTCGATAACAGCGGAGGTATCATCCAAATACCGGACCCATAACTTTGGTCTGTTTTGTTGTAATGCCAACGAATTTAATCGTTGCAGGACTGCTAAATCCCAAAATTGGCGAAGCCATTGGTGAGCCCTTCACCTGTAGCTTTTAGATTAGAAAAACCAGTCTTATGTTCACAGAAGAACAACGTTCGGGCTCGGCGCCTACCTTGGTCGAAAGGTCTACTAACGCTGCGACTCTCCCGCCCTCACCCCGCCACTGACATTGACTGCTATAGCCTCCCCCGCTCCGACACCACCACTCCCCCACATTCCCACCCGAGGCTTGTTTTTTAGACTAACTTTCATCCATTTCTCTCATCACTGGCATGTGTTTGCTTACATATCGGTTCTATATAACTGGCCTGTACTGGCCTGTCACAGACTTATCAAGAGCAATAAACACATTAGACACTTTTGCTGTACTCAACGTAATTAAATACTGACCATGTTTACTTGTGAAAAAGTCATTAAGGCAAAACTAAAATTGAAGAGGTTCGGTGTTTTCGAAGACACGCTGATAATAAGGCACTAATTTGAAATTTGTGGGACTCATTAGGAGTTGACTGGTCCCAACAAAAAAGTTAATGAGATAACCGCGGATATTCTAGAATCTTTATCTTTACTAAGAGCCACAGATAATGCACTTTCCCAAAGTCTTTAATGGCCACAAAATAAATAACGTCTACACATACCTTATGTTCACGAAAATACAAAGGTCGCTCTTACAGGACACATATTTACACGTATCGGAATACAAATGCTGGGAAGCTATACATACTCTTTTGGCCACGGAAAAGTCGCCCCTCTGCGGCTGCTGAGGGTAACTTCTACATTGCTCTTTTTTGGCGGACCAGCCTTTACTACTACTAAAGCAAAAATACGTTGAAGAGCGTTTGCTTGAACCTGTTTGCCCTTTTTCGCGCATGGACACTATTCGGGTATGGGTCGTTGACCGTAAGGGAATTATCCTGCTTACTGCAAATTATTAGGCTGGCTGTGAGTTGAAAACTAGATTGCAACTCTTTTGCAATTAAGATTCATTGCCCTCTTAGAGACAAACGCAAACATTACCGAACTTTTAAATTTTAACGAACATCATCCTATTTATGGTGTCTGTTAGTGACAGAAAAATTAATCGTTATTCAAACTTCATGGCCATCTAAGTAAGCAGGCGTCCGAAGTTATAAAAGAAAAAATCCTAACTGTGTGTTCTGGTAGGAAGTTTCACCGTATGCAATTAACTTGTCAGATTTTTAACAGTATTCTTAATATAAGAGCTAATTGTGACAATATATACCTTGTCACCATGAACATTGGTGATCAGTGCACTCTTTATCAGTGGGAAAACGGTCCCTGACCAGTTTCTTAATTACGAATGCTCTATCCTAACAGTATGTTGGTGATGGCTGCAATCATGCATTCGTCTCTAGTTATCCACATGACAGGAAGTCATATTTGCAAACAAATTTACCTGATTTACCTGTTGCAAACGTTTATTGTACGGTGACTTTATTTGTAAGTGTGTTCCCCATAAGACATACATCCTTGCAGATGTATTCCGTAGTTTAATTTATCTTCGAAATTTCAGTGGTCGTTGTTGCGAATTCTCGGTTTTGTGGCCAAAGGGGCGTGATATGCAGCATCAGCTGGAGACTAAGCGACTGCCTCCAGATGGCGCAAAACTGTATGAGGTCAAAGTCCTCAGAGACGGCCTTAATGTTGATAATGCACGGCGGTAAGCCGAAAAGGCTGAACTTACCGACAAATATTCATCGTCACAGCCTGGTAATTTAGGACGGGACATGCGGACAAAGTAAGTTGCCCATACATTACTTATTTTTCATAGATATCCTCAAAGACTGACATCAGATTCGGACAAGGACGATGACTTGCTGGATATACGCGGACAGGCAAACGAGTGGTTAGGCCCATGGCCTGTACCTCCAACTGTACTCCAGTGGGCCTCATTTGCTTAAGCGACCTTCAGGCCAACAAACGGTAATATGTTGGATCCCTCCTACTCTCATCCCAGACACACATAAAAGACGACTTATCAGTAATCGTGCCTTCTTCCAATTTCAATTTAGGTTACTAATCAAAGAAAACATATTTCCTCCACCAAAACACTGGTATCAATTAATCCAATATGAGATGTCATGTTTCATATAAACAGATTCAAGCCGTTCTTTAATATCATACAGGAAAAAATGGACTCTATTCCAGAGCAAGTGCTTCAGTTAAATAATAATTTGCAAGACATGAAGGCCATGCTTGCCGACAACCGACGAGCCTTGCAAACGGTCAGCTTCGTTTCGAAAAAGTATCTATTTCGTCATCAGCTGCCTGTCCCGACGGCGTATGCGTACCAAGACTTTGTCGCAAAAATCCAATCGGACAATGATATAGCACAGGAAGCCGTATGCAAGCAGGTTTAGACATCCTTTATGGCTTAAAGGTAATACATCTGTCCACCGTGGGAGGGAGAACTGGAAAGGAGTTCACACTTCACCTCCTAACAGTTCCATTGGGAGCTCCCCTTTTGCTTCAGTTTCTGCCGGGCTGGTTAGACTGTAAAACGGTCTTTCGTGGTCAGCCCCTGCTCATCGTCCTTAGTGGTCTGTTTTGTTATGTTTTTTCACACCTGTAGATGCCATTCGCAACAATGGGCAGTACAGTGGTTGCCATTTAGAATTAATTCGGTAAACAACGATTTAATGGTTTACGGAACCCGAGATTGATACGGCAGGTGAACAAAACGGCGACGCACTGCTGATATCGTACACAATTTTCCACCAAATAATAACAACACAATTAATTAGGCTCCCTGGATAGTGCAGCGATCAGTCGTGACATTTCGTTATCAATATCGAAAGACCCAAAGATATGTATAAGGTTTCGGATGTAGACGGCAATCATGCGATTTTTATTATAACTTTCACTAACCTATCATTAATAGTATTAATAATGGTGTATTAAGTAGTCGACTCTTATGCATATATTTCTTATGCAAATATGTCTGCGTGGTATATCGTACAATTAGAATTCCTAACAGCAAATTAAATATTTAATTTCCTCTTAGAAGTATGTTTATTTATTGAATAATATATTCTGATATTATTTCGGATACATTTTTACTGACATAGGTTTATATCAGCATTTTTTGGCAATTTTATGAGAGGAATATATGATCAGTTATTTGAAAGGGGACTCAGTCAGTGTAATAGCCATAAACAGTTGCCGTATTATTGCTTTATTCCCTTTAAATCAATATTTCAAGTATTTTTGACGTACAAATTTTTCCGTTTATTTTTTTCATTTTTAAGTCAAATTTTTGACAGAAAAATGAATAATACGCAACCTATGTAGTTTAATAAAAGAAAATATTACGAAAGGTAAAAATGAAAAGAATAGTCGGATTATTCTTGAGTTTGGGATTTTTTTTACAAGAGCCTGCCGTAGATGGTGCCTCCCTCGTCTCCGGTTTTCTTGACTCTGTCTTGACACCGGGCTCGGGCGAGGGAGGTGGAGAGAGTGTAGGTAGATGCAGCGCAAGTCTACTGGCACTCTAAACCCCTGCGCAAGTCACCGTCCCTGCTCCAACCTGCTGTGGGGCACACGGTGGACATCATCGAAATCGATGGTCGAACTGTCATCCGTAGATGACAATGTCCGTCAACAGGACACTACCGTTTAATTGGCAGACCAATATAGATCTGCATATTATCTGCCTCATATGCATACTCATCTACCCTGTTTTTTTACATGTCCAATACACTTTCACATGCACATAATTGCTGTCCATTGCTTTTGTTTGTGTGGGTCTCTGGACACATTCGATTTGACGGCGCATTCACTATAGTAAATGAGGGTTAACAACAGTTAGTACACGTATAGGGTATGGGTGTTCCTCGTTTCAATGTAAAATAGTATAACCTACTGTACGGATAATTAGGTAAGTGAGAATACCGGTAATACCACGGAGAGGATGGCGTCCCTTGCGCGTTTGCTTTTTGCAGACGGAGCTATACGGAGCTACCGCGTCCACAGCCCCGTTATAACCCGTCCGTAGTCTTACCCATATGGGGCTTAGTTCCCTCTGGATCCGGACGCTTGACAGGGCTGGAAGTTGCTGGTGCTATCGAGCTTCATTGATAATGGCTTAATGTACAGTTAATGGCCTCCTTTTATTATTCCACGAATAGGATCCTCATCCCTTTTGCATTTGGTCCATTTTGGTTAACTGTGGTCAATCATAATCTTTGTTCTACTTTTCTAATTCGTTAGAATGTGAGCAAGATAACATTGGAAATATCCGTTTAGCATCACACACTTCAGACTTTTACCTTAGGGTTTCGTATACACTTAAAAGGAAAGGTCGAAAGAAACGGCCCTTACATGCTCCTAACGCATTGTGACAAGGAAAGGCAGTGACATGTCGCGGTGTGTGTTTATGAATGCATATAAGCATATGTGAATGCATAAATATATATGAAAATACATTTAAATTCTAAATACAGGAAAATTAAAGCGCTGTTATAAAGGTTTATTGTTACTCTTTACGGGGATTTTAAACGGACATCCATTTGCTTCCTGTATTTTAAAACAAGGGATTTTTATATCAGACCACATCTGAATTTTACCAATGCAAAATTCGGGAGTTCAGTCGCAGACATAACTTAATTAGAACTATTTCTACATTAAGCCTCTCTTGAAATTTTAAAACTGTGCCACTTAACAGCACTGGCATATTGTGCACAACCGGATACATCCAATTATGATTTGAATTGATGCGTTTTACTTAAAGAATATGATTTAAAGAAACCGTCTTTATCAATAAGCATTTTACTATTCATAGCAATCGGATAAACAAACAATGTCACGCTCACCATAGGCCACAATACTGCTACCAGTCTTAGTCATAAACATTTATGTGTTCTATCATTTAGAGTATACTTATGACAACATTTAAAGCCTCATACCAAGGTTATTATTATCGGAATGTTACGCATGACTTGGGGAAATTAATTCGCAGCTCCACAAAACTGTCTTTTAGCTTATGATGTGAAATGGCCGCTTTGCGTTGTTACAAGGGAACTCGCCAGATAAAGAAAGTTAATAGTAATGTCTACAGCACACCATATTAGGCAGCGGCCGCTTCCGTGAATGGAGACGTGAACTCCCGGCTATACTAAATGTGTAAGAAGACTTGACGGAACGGTATCTGTGGATCCGATGGCCTCGGTTCTCATTAACGACAGTATTTTTTCCGTCACGTCCACTCGGATAAAAGCAAAAGGGTGTCAATAAACGACTGCGAATTTCTTATGTCATTACTAAGGCAATTACTAATGCAGGGATTTAAATGGCAACTTTTTCCAGTTTTGCAGATGAAAAAAAATGGCTTCTTTAAATTCACTGCCCACCAAGTTTTGAGCTGAAATTTGAACAGTAGACTACAATTTTGATAGATATAATCTGCATTTTGAGCCAGAAGGCTTTTAAAGCAGGCCACAATGTAATTTTTGTTTTCAGTTTCACGTTCGGCTGAACTGTCACAATCAGAATTAAGGTCTCATGTATCCTTATGATAGATGGGCATAAATATTGTGTCTTCTCCAGAATCCAACGCACCTTTCAATTTGTCTAGTGAATTTTATTGCTATTTTTAAATTAACGTCTAATTAATATAGTCATGCCCATTGGAATAGAAAAAAGACTATAGACTAAATACTGAGATAACATGACATACCATAAAAGAGAGCACAGGCATTGTTTATGAAATTATAGATTTATAACTTTCCCTAAAGTAGACAGATGACGAGGAGTAATTCAGTCATTTTTCTACTTCAAGTCGAAGACCGAATTTGAATGGGAATATTTGAACGCTCGTGTTATCTCAGTGTATAATGCTGACTGCCTGTCCTCATTTTATGAATATTTATGCGGTCTGACTGCTGGATTTTGGTCTAGGCGTGCGTACTAAAACCTAGCCATATCATATAAAACAGATTTTTCCTAAGTGGTGCAGTGACTTCAGCGTAAATAAAACACTGCAAGATTCAAATACGCTCCGCCAAAAAACGAAAACTACTGCCAATTTGACGCAAACTTGATTGTCGTTTCTGAGGGCAATATCTACCAAACTGCCTACATGATTGTTCAATGTCAATACACCTTGTCCTATAGGAGTATTAACAACTTTTGGTAATTTAGGAATTGAAATGTTATTGAAATATTATTGCGGCTGGAATTTTCTCTTACAGGATGCTGCCGTGGACGACGATTTCCGTCAACAGAACACTACCGATTAATTGACAGAAGCGTGCAGATCTGTATCTTATATGCCCCATGAACATACTCATCTACTCCCTTTTTATTTTACATTTTCATTTAACTTCCGCATGTACATACTTGCTGTCCATCGCATTTGTTCGTGTAGACCTCTGCACAAGTTTGATTTGTCGGCGCAATCACTATAATAGATAAGGGTGGGTAACATTCGGTACACGTAAGGAGTATGGGTGTTCCCCGTTCCAATGTAGAATAGTATTACCTTCTGTACGGAGAATTAGATAATGAAAATTGCAGGTAATACCACGGAGAGGATGTGTTTTCGAGGACGGGGCTATACTAAACTACTGCGTCCACAGCCCCGTCCTAGACCCGTTCGTAGCCCCGCCCATATAAGGGCAGAGCCCCCCTGGCTCCGGGGGACTTGACGCGGCCGGACGGGGCTGGTTTTAGCTTGAAAGGCATTTACTGGCATCCTTTTTGTCATTTTAAGAATAGGATCGCCATTTCTCTTGCATATGGACCATTTAAGTCAACCGTGGATTATTTTACCTCCTATACTTATTTTCTGATTCCTTAGAATGTGAACAAGATAGTATTTAAAATATTTGCTTAACACCATACACTTCAATTCTTTACCTACCGTTTTTCGAATACGCTTTAACGCAACGGTCTAGAATCTGCCCTGGCGCATTCCTGGCGCACTATGGCAGGGAAAACGCAGTGACATGCCGAAGGTTCCGTTTATAAATACATGTACGCTTATGTGTATATATGTATACATATATATATATTTATGTCCCGAATGATAGAGAATACGCGCGGCCCAGGTAATTGTATAGAAGAAGACGGAAAGGCGATCGCTGGAACCAGTGGTTTATTTGTCCGACGTTTCGAACTCTCACGCGAGCCCATCGTCAAGGAATAAAAATACTGTACAACTCATCGCATATTTAGCTCATCTCTGCCGGGAATGACCTCCAGCTGCGCTGCTGATTTGTTCACGCAGTGCTTGATAAGCGATTGGCAGATCGATATGTCTATTGATCGTGTCCTTAGTTGAGTGCCACGCTTCCTGCAGCAGGCGAGCAACTCGGTTGTCTGACTGCCCCAGTATTCTCACGCTCTCGAAGTCAAAGGCGTGCCCTGGCGAGGAGGCGTGGGCGGCTACCAAGGAGAGTTTGTCGTTCTGTCTCACGGCCAATTCATGCTCGTGCAATCTCGTGCGGACCTGTTTGCCGGTTTCCCCAACATAACTGGCCTGAAAAGTGCAGGCGAGAAATCCGGGGAAGAAAACCGAAGGATCAGCCGAAACCGAAGTGCTGGCGCGCAGTGCCGTACATAGCTGGTTTGTCAGAAGAATTCGCCAGACTGGTGAGCGAATTTGGGATCGGCGTTGCGCACAGACCTGAAGCAACAATCCGCCGGCAACTCATGCAGCCCAAGGACCCGATTCCCATAGATCAGAAATCGGGAGTCATTTACCGGATAGACTGCAATTGCGGTCAGGCCAGTTATGTTGGGGAAACCGGCAAACAGGTCCGCACGAGATTGCACGAGCATGAATTGGCCGTGAGACAGAACGACAAACTCTCCTTGGTAGCCGCCCACGCCTCCTCGCCAGGGCACGCCTTTGACTTCGAGAGCGTGAGAATACTGGGGCAGTCAGACAACCGAGTTGCTCGCCTGCTGCAGGAAGCGTGGCACTCAACTAAGGACACGATCAATAGACATATCGATCTGCCAATCGCTTATCAAGCACTGCGTGAACAAATCAGCAGCGCAGCTGGAAGTCATTCCCGGCAGAGATGAGCTAAATATGCGATGAGTTGTACAGTATTTTTATTCCTTGACGATGGGCTCGCGTGAGAGTTCGAAACGTCGGACAAATAAACCACTGGTCCCAGCGATCGCCTTTCCGTCTTCTTCTATATATTTATGTAAATAAATTTTACTTTTTAATACAGGAAATATGAAGCGTCACTGCTAAAGTATTCTTTTAAGCTTTACCGGGAAATTCAACCGAATTTCATTCGCTTTCTTTATGTTAGAACAAGGGAGTTTTGAATATCATACTACATCTGATTTTTATGGATGAAAACTTCTACAGTCCAAACACATATATAGTCTGCTGATTACCATTTCTGCCATTTACCCTCTCTCTAAACTTCTTAACCTGCGCCGTACAACAGGACTGATATATTGCGGTTAAAAGGATACATAATTATGCCTATCATTGTCCTGCTTCACTTAAAGAATCTGATGTATAGAAGCCCTCGTTATCAAAAAAGCATTTTGCTTTTCATAGCAATCGAATAAACAAGCAATATCCTGCACACTACAGGCCACAGTACTGCCTTCCATCAAAGCTATACAAATTCATGTGATATATCAGTCAGAAGATACCTAGACGATATTTATAGCGTCCTTACTTATACCGATATCAATTTAATATCCCCAACATTATTATTAAGGGAGGGTTACGCATGACTTTGAAAGATTAATTCGCAGCACCACAAACATGTTTTTCCGCTCATGATGTAAAATGGTCCCTTTGCGTTTCTACAAAGGAGCAGCTAAACAAAGTTAACAGTTACGTCAGCAGCACACCACGTTAGATAGCGGGCAACCCCGTGAACGGAGACAAGAACTCTGGACTATACTAAATATATAAAAAGACTTGACGGAACGGTAACTGTAAATACAAAGGTCTCGGTTTTCATTAATGACAGTATTCATTTTTTCGTCATTTTCATTCGGATAGAAGCAAAACGGTTTCAATGAGCGACTGCAAATGCTCCGCATTGTTGGCATGTCAATTAATAACGTAAGGATATAAACATCGACTTTTTCCAATTTTGCAAATAAAAAGAAAATGGCTTCTTTAAATCCCCATTTCGTTAAGTTCAAACCTGACGCTTGAACGGTAGACTACATTATTGCTAGATATAATCTGCATTTTGATCTAATAGTCTTTTAAAGCAGGTCACAATATTTTTTACGATTTCACGCTTGGCAGATTTGTCACGAGCAGAGTTACGTTCCCAAGTATCATTATGATAGATAGTTATTAATAGTGTGTTTCCAGTGTGCTTAATGTAAAGTCATGCCTATTGGAATGCGAATAGAGACAACATGCTAAACAGTATGATAGCTCGAAATACCACACCAGACAGCATGCGTACTGTGTAGAAGACAGATATGCGTGTTTTGTCGATATTCCGCCGCTGCATGGCAGAGATGTGAAGTACTCGGCCCGTCAGAGTTTCCCCCACAATCCTCTTGTGTGTTTTCTTGCGAACATCATTGTTCTTAAATTACAGTTTTTTTAACTGTCTTTGAAATAAACCGCTGACGAGGAGTGATTCAGACATTTTGCGACTTCTAGTCCAAGACCGAATTTCGATAAGAATATTTGAAGGCTCGTGTTAACTCAGTTTAAAATGTTTACTGTCTGTCGGCAGTTTATGCATATTTATGCGGTTTGTCCGCAGCGTCTGCTGGATTTTGGCCTAAGGGTGCGTAGCAATACTTAGCCTGATTTTCACCACGGTACCGACTGACTTCGGAGGAAATAAAAAACCCTAATTTTTAAATGTGCTTCGCTGGAGAGCAAATGCTACTGCCTTTTTGGTGCATAATAAACTACAGTTTCTGAAGCCAATATCTGTCGAACTGCTTGCTTTATGGTTTAGTGTCAGTGAAAATTGCTTGATAGACGATTTGACAAATTTTATGTAATGGAGAAATTAAAGTGATGCTTTGACGATTATTTTTGCAGTATGTGCCGGACGTTTTCACAAAGATGAGCATGAGAAACAAAAACATTTTTTAGAAAACCTAAGGTCATGCTGTTTGCTAGAGTAATTTGTTGGTCAGAGGAGGCAGAGGCGTTCGATAGAAGTTGTTCCGGCTTTTGTATCGTGGCAAAATACATCTTTCACGGTCTATAGATTACTCGAAGCTCACAAAATGATGTTTTCGCTCTATATTCTTGCGTTAAAAACAAATTTGCCTTTAGCCCTGGCGAAACAGTTGCGCCAGGGGCTGCAATGGGTCCAAAACGAACTGACTGTTTACAAATTTTGATTCGTTTTTCACAGTTTAGAATCAAATTAGATTTGAAGTAAGTTTAGTCCGTGTGAAAAAAGACCACCCCGTCCGGGTTATGTATAAAAGACGGTCCAGGATGGTACACCAAATTTCAGTTCAAATCATGCTTTCCCCAATACTCGGTGCGCTGCTGTTCCTGCTTCAAGTCGTTTGTGGAAACGACAGTGGTACGCTTCTTCTGTTTTTGAAGTGATCGGGATAAATTTGTCCTAAGCGAAGACTTTTTTCAATTAGTTTGGGTACCAGAACTATCCTGAGCTCGAAACTGGTTATAGAAGCACAGCAAGGTAACAACCGCCCATTTAATTTACCTTTTGGAGAGGTGACTTCCGTGTAAAATCTTAAAGTACTTTTTCGAAGTTTAGGCACTGTAAGCGATGAAGTGAGATTAAAATAAACTCTTCTGAATTACTATTTTTAATTTTTTTCTTGTTTTCCATAGACCTGTTTTTCAGAGTAAAGAACGTGCTTCGCGTTGTACCACGCGGTCTACGCTATGATTAAGCTACACAGACCACATAATATTTGTTTGCAGAAGGTTTGATATGCTATAAGTATCGAGTGAACTGCTTCGATTAATTCCGTGCTCGAAGGGAACCGCTTTCATTTTTTGCAATAAAAATGTGAAGAAACATAAAAGGCTACTATGTGACACAAGTATTACGAAACTTTCTTCACATACTCCGCCAGTAGTAGACCCAGTCTGAAAATTCAATGCCACTTTTGAGTTCACTGATCGCAAAACAAAATTGCCCAATCAATAAGTCGGTCAAGAAGGGACTTATACCATGACTTTATGTTTAAAGTGTTTTGAGGTCTCGTGAAGCTTTGACAGACATCATAATATGTGCGTTCGGGATGATAGAAAGTTTAATATGTTATAATTATCGAGCAAGCCACTTTGACTAATTCTGTGGTCGAAGAGTTCCGCATTCATGTTTTGCCAAAAGAATGTGTAGAAACAGTAAAAAAACTATTTCTTCTCACGTGGTAAGGAGGAAAGTGAGTTACACGCCAGTTCATCTATCCTGTCCAACGAGGTTCACCGTGATTAGGTTAAGTTACCTGCGCGTATATTCATTAATATTGGTAATGGCGTTGCGTATTGTCTATCACAGTATCCGCCTGGACCCCATGTCAAGTTATAGTAAAGAGGACTGCAAGCAAGTGAGTTTGCAGGTAGCTGGCATGGCAAAAAATCCGCATCCAGATGTATGCGTGGTTCATAATTGGCACGTAACAGGATTTTGTGCATAATGAAAGGAATGAACAGTTTTGAATCCAATAAGTGCAATCCGAGCCTACAAGCAACTGCTGAAGGCTGCATCCAAACGCCTGCATGTAGGCAAACACAGAAATATTCTTTAAAATTTTCGCAAATTCCTTCTCAGACCAACACTTGCCGCTTTCCTTTTCAAAATGTGCTAGCAAAATTCTGACCGAAGCTGTATAATAAAATAAATGCTAAGAAAGGCTTTTCATAAAACAATCACCATATCATTGTTTCTGAGTATCAAAATCGTCATTCCTAATTGAGTTATGATCTTCGTGAAGTACGCTCACTTAAAATGATTCTGCATGTTTTTCGGTGTGCGGATATGCGGTTCACTCATCTAAACATATTGTGAATTTTTTTTGTTCTTGGCGTGATTTTAACTACTTGCTAATCGTTTTATCCCAATACAATGTGGTAATGCATCATAATTGAAAGATCCTTTCAGGCAGCTATGGTACGTATGCGCCAGTAAGAGGCACCTTACAAAATTCATAATTTCCCATATTAGCTGGGAATTTAATGTGTGCGATATTTTGTTCTGCACTGATCAGAAAATAGCTGGCTGAAATTTTCTTGTAGTATTTAACTGGCAAAATGCACTTTTTTCTAAGGATGCGTCTCTCTTTTAAGACAGATTTTGCCTTCAAGTTAAGGATGCGTTCTTCTTTTAATCAGGTCATTACTTTAAAATGCTGTGCAAAGCGTCTCTTTATAGACCTTCGGTGATATAAAACACTGCATCGCGACCGCATTTACTTCAGCATGCCGCATTAGATCACGTTAGCAATCGAATTTTTGAGACAATGACCGGGTGCAATTCTGAACAAAATTCCGGCAGAGGTATTGTTCAATTGTAGCTCCAACATTGATTGCAATACGCATTTCTTGGGTAACCGGCAACCTTAAATTATACACGTAGCCCGCAAATTAAAATGCAACAGAAATGCCTTCATAAAGGGCGCTCAATTTGTCTTTTGACTTTCAATGACCTTATTCATGCAAATATATTTTGCATGGAAACTGTAAATGTATTGTGCGTTCCAGTTATTTTTCAAAGAAAATACGTCTCCCTCAAATCATATTCCGTTTCAAATCAATATAATCTGCTGGCGTGTATTATGTAACGCAATTATAAAACCCTGAACACTTTTTAGAGTGGTTAGTTGTTATTTCCAGTTCACCAATGCTGTTTGTGACAAAGTAGATAACTCCCTTACAGTGGAATACTGTCAAGTCGATTTGATGTATTCGTTATATCACAAAGGAATATATGAACGTTTGAGTCAATAAGGACAGCATGCGGTTGTGGAACCCTGAAATACTGAATGAACATAGACTTTTCTTCAAAGTACCTGTCTTATGACTTTTAATATTTCAAATAATATAAAAAAGAGGGAAATGCAAACAATGAAATTAAACCTTGGATCAGAATTGACAACATTGCACATTTTGCAGCAACTATGCCGAATATGAATAACAAATTAATGAGCAAAAAGTCACTAATAAGAAACAATTGCATTACTCGGACAAATATTTTCCAACATCATCCGAACATGGGTACGAAAACTCATAAAGAAAAGATACTTTATCGAGAAGAGGGATCGTGTTGGGGCATTGTACAGATGACATCCATAAAATCAGCATAAACAAGAAATCACAGAAAAAAGGGTAAAAAGGAGAATAGGAGAAAGTAAAGGAAGAAAATCAAACAGGAATAGGACGAATGCTAAGGAAGAATAGAACACGTGCCAATGAAGATAATTCTACACAGTCTGCTGGACGGCTGAACTAACAGGACAGCTGGAAGGACATATACTGGGAAAGAGTGGTGTGTGCGGGTGATGTCTGTAGGCGTCTGTTATGCTAGAACCAGAAAACCATGGCAGTTGCATCTTGATATGCGCTGGTAGTTCCCTGACACCTAGTACACTGACAGTAGATGCGCCTGCTATACAGCTGGGTAAAGAGGTCATGGCTGCCTAGTCATTCTCGTCCATCTGACATGAACAGGTGTTGTGTAGACCACGAGGTATGAAGCGGAGCGTCAAGGTGCACGTCCGACAGCGCCGTCTACTTGCGCCTGTTCTCGTCTCTGTCTCCACATCCGGCCGAGATGGAGGAAGGGGAGAAATTACGGTAGATACAGCACGAGTCCCCTATCACAATAAAAAAATCAAAAGCAAGCCACCGTGCTTGCTGCAGCTTGCTGAGGAGCACGCAGTGGACATTGTCAGCACGAGGTTTTGACTGTCATGTGTGTAATTAGAGCTCTGCAGTTTGTCTATGCCGGTTTTCTGAATAACAGGAGACTTCAGGAAGCGAGTTTGGTTAAGGGTATGACCGATGCCTAGGAGAAACTGCGACACTGTGTCTAAAAACCAAAATCCTGTGGTTGTTCTTAATGAATCAACAGCGAGGAAGTGTAAGTGAGGAAGGACTAATTGGAATTTTCTTGCACATCCGTGCAAATAATGGCCAACAATATTTTATTGCTAAAAAAGGTTCAAAAATACATAAATGGCTCTGCGTAGTGTGCTAACATATTGCCCGCTAACGCCGGTCTACGTTTTGCCTTAGCTTAAAAGCATGTGCTAGGTCGTTCGAAATAAGGAAATGCCCTACATATTTCAGCACGAGCCTTCACAATGCTTTACACAGTCGACTTCTGTGCGGTCACGGCATGTCCAGTGCAGTTTATGTGGTAGTGATTGTTACTACCAAAATATAAATTTCACCGACTGAAGCAAAATATTGATGCCGTTAAATGAATTATCATTCCTTTTGTATCGGAAGGCATTTAATTGTTTATTTTATAATGGCAAAAACTGCAGGCTATACAACATATTGCTATTCTTGCATTATGACCTCGAACCGTCCGACGACATTGCTCCTACATCTGTAGGATTGCCTGCAACTGACGAAACCGGCAATGAAACAGCTTTAACACTCTCAGCTGAATCTCGTGATCAGCCAAATTATTCGGAAGCCATCAAAGGTTCACTCATGTCTGTCGTCGGCTTCTTTCTCTTATGGCTATCCTTGGTGGCCGCACTCTGAGTGCCTTGTGCGTCTGACGACTACGGGGTATTTCCCGACTCCCTTATCTGGAATGATGTGGACGATTTCATCTGTCATCCTTCGATTTTGTTCGTTATAGAATGAAATTAAACGAAAACGCAATCCCATCTCTAAAGATCTAACCCTAAAACAATCCGTTTTTGTAGCTCGATGGAACGCTGTGTGGACAGGGGATTTGTTGTTTAATAGTGTGATTTCAAGTCAAATTTTTCTTGACTCTATCTTCGACAGAAATTGTCCGAAACGGTAGACAACTCTAACCACAAATAGTGCGGGAATAGTCTGATTTTGGAAGAAGTCTTTGTCAGACCCACAGCCGTCGATCATGCCTCGATTTGTAATAAGGCGCACCGCAGTTCTGGAAGGTGTTTGCTAGAAATGAGGAGCCGCAACATATTGAGAAAGATAGTCGAACGCCTAAGGTAGCAAATCTTCAAGGATCGCCTTGTTTGGGAGGCTTCGACAGACCCGAGGTACAGAAGCTGTCTGTTTGGTCAGGCCAATCAGAGCCGGGTGAAACTGAGGACAGTTTTATATTCAGGGATTTCCTTAGCTAATTTTTATTATTCGCCACACCTCTATATTCGCGCTCGTCTTTTTATTAAGAAGTCGTTGCAAAAAGACAACTTTTATCAGCCTGAATTTCAATGCTTTTGATCAGTGTAAACTGGTCTGAGGCAGATGTAAACCATTGCGTTATTGACACTGATATCAGACGTTATTTGTGCAAAAAATCTCATCCATAAACATCCCAAACCTTGCGTTTAAAGGGCGGCGGTGATTACAGCAACCGACTATTCAAGTTGAGGCGGTCGTCATTTTTAATCATTAATAAATGGCCAATAGGATACAAACAGAAGTCTACGCATTTTCCGAAGTTTAACTTCTGTTAATACGCAATTTTCAAACTACACAGTTACCGAATTAGTCGTTTGAGAATTTCTTCAGCATTTTCTCGGTTATTATTTAAGTTACAGCTTTAAAGATCTGTCGTTTTTTGAGGTTCCTGTAGACAGTAACTACAGAATCAATTTTGCTGACAATCGATTGAAATCACCGAGCACATTCTTGATAAGATTCGTGGATAATCAGTGCAAATTTCCTAGATTGGTAACCTATGCTGACAATACCTACAAAGGATAAAAATATATTGTAAGAAAAATCTTCTGGCGAAGAGATGGTAATCAATTGATTAGAATCATGTCTACTCTAGTCTTCATTTCGGTCGTCCATATATTCGGTAACTAGGTCTCATGTTTGGGCGAGTCTACGGTAGCACAAATGTGGGTAGCCTGAGATTATAAGTCAATATTGCTGACGTACTTGTATCCTTTCAGTAGGCGTGCTATTATTAGGTTACATACTTACAACTGCCGTTTGGGTTAAGGAAGGGCGCTTATGCTGTAAAGTCCTTCGTGCTCTTGCTCCAACTATGCTTGGTTTACTTGGCGTACAGGCTCCGTCAGGATGACTTTCTCCTTCCCGTTAACCGCCCCGAGAACGAGACGCTGTAAGACTGCCTATATAGGCTCATTGCATTGTACCCCCCTCCCACACGGGAATCTTCAGTAAAAGGCGAAATACTTAACCTTTCCGGATAACGATTCAACACGCTGTACAGTATGCCTTTAACGTGTAAGTTGCTTCATTGGTAGTAACAGGCTGCTACCCCCACTCCCCCTAACACCTATCGCCTTTACGAAACAGCCGCGTTGTGTCTGACTGATAGGGGTGGTGCTCCACATCGCGTTCCATGCGTTTACCGGGCGAGTTAGCAAGGCGCGTAGGTGTTGGGTGCGCTTAATCGATGCAGGTTTGCCCTTCGTGGCTTAGCCGTTCAGACGTTAAACGCGGCCGCTGACTTCGTGTGCGGTCTTCTAAGGCCGCTTGTCGTTTGCTTAGTTTGCTTTCGATTTGGTTCATTTCTCCTGCCTTAACTGCCACCAAAGCCGGGTCAGGAACGCCTACCCGACAATAGGGGTTTAGCCTTGTCTTGCACTATCACGGGTTCAGGTGTACGCCCGGGCGTCCGGATTTCTGTGTGGTCTCCTTCGGTCGCTTTCTTCTTGCGCTACGGCCGATTCCGTTCGCCTGGGCGGTTGGGCGGTTTGGTCGCCTTGCGGGGAGAGGTAGGTTTGCCCTATGCGCTTTCCGCTCCTTTTTTCGGTTTGACGATTAGCGTACTTGCGACGCAGCCTTCGGATTGGTCAGGACAGGAAGGTTGTCTTCACATAGGCTTCCATCACTCCCATCAAACATTACGCATTCAATATCCGTTGGGGCATTTTTGGCTTAGGTTATTGGGTTTAAATGGGACCAAAAGTTGAGAGTTATAGTTAGGAATTCACTATTATTAAGCACAGTATAAAAGATTTACAAACTTTTCCCGCAGCATCCATTCTCACTGGCCAATATGTACACCGTCCGGCCGTTCAGTTGTTTGGACTGCCTACTTTTCTACCGGCCGCCAATATTCACCTATCCGTACAATATCGATAACATATCACTGCTTACCTTAACGATCATCTGCAAATTATCTCTGTTTCCGATTGCAGTCCAGAGACTGGATAGGCCTGAGTAACATGCGACAGGAATCTTTCCCAGGACTCCGCCAAATTACTTGCTTTCAGGCCGTACCATAGTCGGTATTGTGCTTCATCCAAGTAGGCCCATATCCTTCGGCCTTTCGTTGGTCCGCGTTCCCGTAACTTCTTTTTACGCCTACCCGTTCTCAATGCCTTTTTGGTGCCACATTTGTTACACCTAGCCCATGCATTATATTACTATTTTGGTTTACCTGAAGGCAAATCCGTCAGTGTGCTGCCGCAATATCCGCAATGTCATTGGTTTACGACAGCGACACTTAACTTGCGTCGCAAGGAGTCCTTTCGCTTGCAAATATTGCACTAAATACGGGGACTGGATAATATCAAGGATCTGATTATTAGCTTGCGGAACGGCCTTCCGCTTCTTCTTTGCTATCAGCGTTCTATAAGTGGGAATCGTTTGGTAATTATTGAGCATATTATTAATTACAGCTTCATTCTTCTACCTCCTGCGTATTTTTAATTCATACTTACCGTTGTTCGGGTTCCTCTTCTACCTCCCTGCTTGTCGACGGCATTTCACGAGGATTCACCATCAGTGCCAGTATTGTCTGGGGTACCTACAGCGGAATGGCCTTGGCGTTTGGGTATCTCGTTCCTATTGGTCAAGGTTTACTTTTGAAATTTCCGCCACATTTTTCACCTCAAAAAAATTTACTTATTAACTGTCTAAACCTATTTTTTTAAATTTCTTTTTAACTTGCCCATGGTTTTCCGTTTGCCCCACCCTTAAAACCCCCTTTTCCCACCCATCCCGTATTACAGGGACCTTCCTATCGGTTGCAGCATCCAGGCTACACACAATTGTCCTACCGAGCCGTGAATAGTCATAGGTATGCGGTAGCATGGCGACTGCATCCTATAAATACTGAAGCCCCTTGTGCATAAATCAACCGCATCTGCTTTTGTCTCTGATAATGGGTTCGAGCAGGCGGCACGCGTCCATAAGAGCGGAAAAGAACATGAGACTGAAGAGGGTAGGCGCGAGGGCGCAGCTCTGCTTCACTCTGCTGATCGGTGCGAATGCCTCTGAGACAGCTCCATTTTTCGTGGCGCGCGCCCTCATGTTATCGTGGAACTGACACATCATCTGAGTGAATTGTTCGGGATAGCCGAATCTGTGCATGATTTTTCCCAGTCCGTCACGATCCACCGTGTCGAAGGCTTTCGACAGATCCCCAAAGATAGAGTGTAATTAGTCTGCGTCTACTGAGACCTCTCCTGCAGTTGCCGGGCGGCAAAGATAATGTCGGTGGTCCTACGATGATGGTGGTGCATGTTGCAGTGGTTTTCCGGCAGAAGCCCTTGTTGTAAATGGCCGTTCGGGCTGTTTAGAAGGACGCAAACGAAGAATTTCCCGGCGATGTCCAGTAAGAACATGCCCCTATTGCGGGCGATTACATTTCTGTCTTTATATGTGGACGATTGTTACGTCCTTGAAATCTTATGGGATTTCTCCTCCAAAACACATCTCCTGGAAGTGCGCAGTGATATGATTCATGAGTTGTCGGCCACCGTACTTGTATATATCAGTAGGGAGCGCGACCCATCCGGGCGCTTTCCCGCTGGCGGGCTGTTACACAGCCCCGATGGTTTTATTGAGAGAGGGCAGGAGGTCGGGGTTGATGTTGCCCTCCACTTGAGTCAGACGAGCGATGGCGGCGTCGCAGATGGTGGAGGAACTTTTAAGGACGCCTCTAAATTGCTCGACCTATTGCCGTAGCATTTATATCTTTTCAGTGAGTAGGATGTTCGTCGTCGCTGAGAAGAGGGCAGTTCCTTTGGATGGCAAATCGTCGACGGCCGTTACCGCGGCGAAGAAGTTCATCCATTCGTTGAGATCCACGTAATCTTCAATCTCTTTGGCCTTGCAAGGCATCCAGACGGCCGTAACCTCACGCAGTCGCTGTTGCACAAGGCAGCAACCATGACAGAAGGCAGCTTTGTTTTCGTCATTGTGGTCGTTGAAGTTGGTTTAATGCAGGCGGTTATTCTCAGCGTGAAGGTTGCTGATGACGGCGTCTTTGTCATCGAACCAGTTCTGATGCTGGCGATGTGCGTGACCGAGGGCATGAAAAGGGTCTCCGAAGCCTTAGTCAGGTCCCTCGCGCCGCTCGGAATAGGCGTTGCCCACAGGCCGGACACAACGATCCGCCGGCAAGTGATGCAGCCAAAAGACCCGATCCCTAAACAGGAAATGTCGGCTGTTGTCTAACGACTTTAATGCAGCTGCGGAATGTGTAACTTTGTTGGGGAAACCGGCCGACGGCTACAAACGCGCGTGCACGAGCATAAATTGGCCGTGCGAAGGTTGGACCCAAAGTCGGAGGTAGCAACCCATGCCGCCCAAATGGGCCACGTTTTCAACTTTGACGCCGTTGAAATTGTGGGCCGAGGTGATTATTATACGGCAAGGCAGGTGCAAGAAGCCTGGATGTCTACCGACTGTTCTGTCAACCGCCACATCAATTTACCTCATTCTTATCTGGTTTTACGGACATTCTTGACGGGGGACAGTCACGGCGCAGGACAATCGGGGCCGCCAATTATCACCGCGGCCGACGAAGATGGGCGGGATTCAGGTCACGGTGACATGCGGGTCGGATGCAGCCACACAGGCGGCATTGATGGGCCAGGCATTGGACAAAGTGCGCCATAAAAAGGAAAGCTGTGTGCACGACTGCTCAGTCTCTGAAGATGGGTAGAAGAAACGACTACCCGAAACGTCAGACCTCAGATACACCTCTCCCGATGAACGCCTCCTCTACTTTTGATACGTCACCCGGGAATCGCATTTTCACTACTATAATTAGGTTTGTTTAGGCTTGCATCTGTCCCTATGGAAACTGTTGCTTTACTGACATCCCTGTCGGCGATATCAAGCAAAATCCTGTTTGATCTCATAAATAATATCTTATACAATTAAAAGGTTAAGCAGTAAAACGAATTCCATGGAGGCGGGTGAAGGAATGACTATGGTAATAATATTAACGAAATTTCTTCAAATTAAGTGATTTCCAATGTGGCGAAAAGTGCAGTATCTAACTCAGTTTTACTGTCAAAGAAATTAGCGCAGCTTACCCTTCTTTCACAGTGTTGAACACTGCGGTTAAATTCAGTAAAGTGTGAAATGGTTTATCAAATACTCAATTGGTTGCGGAAAAAGCGTGGTGATAAATGTTTTCGCAGGTGAATTTGCAAATAGACATGTAGAGGAACTCTCGCCCCATTAGGTACTGGGTGTGCTAGTAGTGGGGATTGTTTTCGTTACTGGCGCTTTTGCCAAGAGTGAATTATACTATGATGTGCGTGGGTTGATACTGTCAGACAGTAAGTGGGGGTTCCAAGAAAATGCTTTAAAAAAATTCAGACCGCTAAAATGATGAAAATAATTTTATGATTGTGAAATCCGTGTAGATGGATAGAAAAGCCTGATGCGTCGCACGTTGTGAACGCTTTTATATGGTGGCTTCAGAAATATTTGAATTTTAAATGATCATATGTGTAGATCTCTGTAGGAATGGATATCGCCAGAGGTTAACACTCAACGCCCGACTATTTGAATTTGCAGATTGCGGTCTGAGTATATGAGGCCTACATTTAACGCAAAATCCTTCGTGTTTGACTTCAGTAAAGGATCTTAAATAGTTTTTGCTATATTGGAGAAATAAGGACGGCAAGTGTTATAAGCATCCGAGATTCTCATGCATGCTACGATGGAGGACTTGGAAGAAATTAAGTATGTGAATGGTCAATATGTGCTGTCTCACATATTATTAACGACACTTCAGAAACGTTTTGAAAATTCGCAAGATTTCTTAAGGAGGGTTGCCATGTTAATTGTCATGTCGCAAAATGTTAAGGTGAGCCGGTCAAGTCCAAATGCTGGTTCCAAAACAAGCTGTTTATCAATAATCGGTGTAAGCTCCATCATGTAGAACCTGACTACTAATTTGGGACTTTTTATTCGCTGCCTCACTACGCTTTTAGAAATTCAATTATATTTTCCAGAAAGCACACATAAAATGTTCATTCGTGTTTTAATTTGGTAACAAATTACAACAACCTCAAAAGAGCAGTGCATTTTGGTCCGGTGGACACATTTAATCATGAAATTTCTCAAGATCTTGAAATGTCGGATCATGCATCATCGTACCATTACATCTGCCAATACTTTGTCATACTGTTTCCTAAGGCATAAAATGAAATGAGAAAGCACACTTAAGCATTCTATTTCGAATGGAAAGCGCATTTTAGCACTCCATTTAGTGCCATATGAGATCCCAGCCAGGTTTAATATGTATAAAGCAGACTGCCACCCATCCTCGATTCGTATAATTACTAATGTAGACTAAGTATTTTGATGTTTTCGCGAGAACACGGTGAATAATGCCCTTATAAATTGACCCATTTGCGGCTGTCCGACACGCACAATGAGCCACTATGAGCAGTCAGCTCACGCTTCGCAAATGATACTCACCTGTAAGTCTGTGTGAGGGCCTCATGCACAACACGCCTGTAAATTGAATGAAAACGGGAAAATTGTTAAAGCTGGCATGAGGCATCAGTGTGACAAAGTTGGCAAAGGATAACACAACTAAAATACCACTGATTGGACGAGGCATCGGGAGTGTCCGAGGAAAGGACTTGACTGATTCTATCGCGCAGTGAAGCCGATCCGCTTTAGAACATCAAGTCATTTAAAGGAAGTGCGAGTTATGGAATGGCAAGAAGGCTCTTTCTCCGTTCTAAATGTTAGTTCGCTAATTCGCATATAAGTATCAGCTCCTGAACACAGATTTTGAAGAATCCAAAGGGACTTTAGCTTCCACAAGTTGGCATCACAGCATCCCGTCCTTCTTTACAAGAAAACTCATAGGCTACAAAACGTTGTGTTCTCCACAATTTAGCATCACCGTATGCGGTCCTACATTACAAGACAACTCATAGACCACAAGGCTTTATGCTCTGGTATTTGCGTTTACCAACTTTTGGTGGCTCGTGCGGCTTCTTGGCTGGAAAGTTGATTGTACAGTACGCATGATAAATTTAGCCTCTGGAGTTATTTTCTATGTCTGCTCATGCAACTGATCTATCGGAAATAAGTCTTAAACAGGTCTTGACCCGTTACCTCACAATGACTCCTCATTGGCTACTTTAGCCACATCGGGTTTTTGTTGCACATTTTAATGAGAGTTATCGTCGAAAAGACCTAAGTATTTGTTTCGCTCCACGAAGCTTTTGTAATGCGAGGTTCTTTGCGACAAGACAAATGAAGAGGTAATGACGCTAGCTTACTCGCCGATGTTAAAACATCCCTTTTTACTCATACTCTTATTGTAGTTGCCGAATTAGGGGTTGTGGGAAGTGCGGACTATTATTAAGACAATTATGACTTTATAATTTACAAGTCCTCGCTGTCCGCCTTGTTTGATCTGATCACATCTAACCCTTATGAATAATCATTATTGGTAAGCACTGACTTATTAGAAAATATTAATTAGTTCTGTGTTTCCAGAAAGCACACACTTTTATATAAAAGCCAGAAGAAAGACTTGCTGATAAACAATAGAAAACAGTGTAGGCGTATATCGATAGTCCGCCACGGTCTGTTCATTATCGTTAACGAATACTCAAATTGTCAATTACGAATGAACTTCGTTTGAAACATTGTGAGTGCTTCTGCGGCCCCTTTACGTAGCCCAGGACTGTTCCGGACATATATCGTGTAAACTGGATTACGTGAAATTTGGACCGTCCAGATAGAATGTACAATCACAAGCGTCTTATAAACTGAACAGGTCATAACCCGATCTAGCGCCTGAGACTGGTAGCACAGGATTCTTTCTCTACTGCATTCATTTTCCACGTTTATAAATCGTCAGGTACACCGCCGTTGTGCTGGGGCCCAATTGTGCATCAAAGAAGTAATGGTTCCAGTAAGTTTAACAAATTCCATGTGTCAAAATCTGTCAAATTTTATTCAGCGAACTAAAAGTTTGGCGAAATGTACGATTACTACCCGCCAATTAGTCTAGTTTATGTTTAAAAGATGCTAATGATTAATAAACCTTAGAATAGTAGTTTGAAAAACATGCGTAATGACTGGACCTGATGCTCAAAATAGTTTTTTTGTTCTTGCAGTTTTGCTTGATGTATGATGCCTAATGAATATGCCATCATATTCTGGATGTGCATCATCCAACAGTACTTAGAAAAAATCACGACTCTGATTTCGACTGCCAGTGCTTGGATGGAAGTATTACCTATCTTTAATAGAACTGTGCTGTAATCTGCACCACAGGATGCCACCATTTGTTACGTAGTCCGAAAAACCACTCGGTAGTAATTTGACAGTTGGTAGCCGGCTGCCTATATAATACGATATTTTGACAATATTTTAAATCTTTGCGTGCAGAAATGCTGTTTCGAGCGCGCGTTAATTTTCGAAGGCGAGTACCTGCAAGAGCATTTGACAGTAATTTTTAACTTCCCTGATCTACGATAAGTCATTGCTGCTAGTATCGCTCTCATATGGCTATTTCAAGAACTTTGACCAGTTTTTGGTTCATTTAATTCTGGCTGTCTACTTTTTGGAGAATAGGTGCGTTTGTCCAATAAGTAGCAAGCAAGAATTAAACTTGCCCTCCATGGCAATGGTTGCGTATAATCGTTTCGGTAGCCTCTGGCCACCTCCCCTGAAAAACTATCGTCCATTCGCATATTCAGTAACGTAATTCAGTATTAAAGGAATGTTAGCCGAATGGCTGAAATACAATTTTAAAAAGATTATTTTTTATAGGGGTTGTAATATTTCTTAACGTGATGCATTATCCTATCTGTAGAACCTGGATGATTTTGCACTCGAAAGTCTTTCCAACTGACATATGTAAGCATATGTTCTGGTTACCTATGACTATATAAATGGCACGCGCGTGCATATCAAATTTCCACAACCTATATTTCCTAATATAATTTATATAAACATGCAAAATATTTACTGTTATTTACAAATTTGCTAGTCACCACTCCGCCTTTAAGGTTAATACGCGGAAAGAGTAAAAATTTGTGATGAAACAGCCTTTTATTGTGATATTTGAAGACCTTTCAAGGTTCACCCATACAACATGCTTCCTGTCCACGCATTAATACTCGTTACGAAATCTACAACGTAGCCCGCATACATCACAAATATGTGTGAACACTGTATGATTCATTTGTTCTCTCTTAGGTGTCATGTATGTATAAGTCGTCGCATATGAGCGAATAACCATAACGCCGAAAGGCTCACTAATTCGGTAATAGCCTAACCAACATGTGTAGATCGCCGGCATCGTGAGAAACCTAAAGCTCATGAAAAATGCATTAATATATCAAGGCTGATGAAAAACTAATTAAATATCCATCAAAAATCAAGTTGTATAAGTTACACGAAAGTAATGTTTTTGATCTAACTGAACAGATCGTTCTAAGTATGCATATGCGCTTATGGAAACTGTTGTCCCTATGACATTTCTACCGGCGATATTATGCAAACTCATGTTCTATTACTGAATCTTACCTTAAGCAATCCAAATAAGTTAGCAGTAAAACAAATACCCTTTAAAGGTGGAATGTTTTTAAACCACCAAACCGGATTTTACGCTAGTCCTGAGGGATAATGTTTGCGTACTGGTCTTTTTTGATCAGCCTTTTTGCGGATGTTAGCGGCGGATCCAGAAATATCAAAGAAGAAAAATCTATGATCAGTAACATCAGCATTACAGAAACATGTCGTTTAATTACCTAGGCTGCCTGTATAACCCGCATCTGTCATTCTTTTGATGGAACTCCCAAGGAGGTATCCTCCTGAAGGCAAATAACGAAATCCTGAGGGTTTAAATTTGATATCTGCTTGTTATTTAGTCCATAACCACACCGGCATTTAATGGCCAACCTCACAAGTTTGATGTCCTTGTCTTCAAGTGCTAGATATGTTAAATAATACATTTGAGGGTGCATATGTGATCAGAATCAATGATACTTTGAAAGTTCGGCCGCCATGAGCAAATCGGTCTACAACTCACAGTCATTCCACGTTTTAGAGTCACCTGCAGTCACGTAATTGAGAGCGTGTCAAACAAAAAGGTCGACGCTCAGTTTATTCTGCAATTCTTTTATGTGTAAGAAGAAAAAAATCGCCAATGTGAAAGTAGTTAAAACAGGAATAACGCTGAGATAAGTGTGTAAAACTTAGTTAAACTTTTAAAAATCCATCGATGCTCCTCTTTGAGGAAATACAAGTTAGGAATATTAAATCAATTTCTTCCAATGCAACGTTTTTTCAATATCACACTTGTCTTATTTAATGCAGGATTTCGGGAACACAAAGTTGTATCTGCGAAATAGTGGAATTAATGACGGCGTATCCTTGTCTCTGTTGTTTTCGGAACTTCTTAGACGGAAAAATCAGCACGAGAAAAACATTTGTTTGCAAAGCAAGAACGGAGATGATCATTGAGAACTCAGAGCACGGTAGAAGGCAGAACATACGAGTCCGTGCGTTTTGCATATTTGGTCGTCGTTGCGTGCAAGTGCGAGTCCGTGATAAAATATGGTGTGCGCCTGTTTATCGAGCATCTTCATAGGGGGAAACCCGATGTCTCACTGAGGTTTGCCGAGGTTATCATCGATGAATTTATCACGCCTTTCCCTTTTTTCACAGTGTGGTGCAATGCGATCAGGCTTGATGAAGGGTGGATTTGTTTATCAAACCCTCAATAGGTCGCGGAAAGTACTGCAGATAAAGGTTTTTCGCAGGTAACTTTCAGAAAAGACATGTTGGGAAACGCTAACACCATAAGATACTGGATGTGGAAGTCGCGAGGATTGATTTCGTTATAGGGTTTTTTTCATGAAGTGAAGTATAATATGACGTACGTGGTTTGAGACTGTCAGGCAGTGGGTGGAGAATTAAATGAAAATGATTTTTAAAAAATTCCGTCCGCCAAAAGGTCATTCTGCATAATCTAAAGCTGAATTAAAATGCCTGACGTATCGTGCACTTCGAACGCCGCTTATGCATCAATGCTTAACGGAAATCTCTATTTTTGATATTCACGCGTGCAGATTTCTTCAATAACAGATATCGGTAGGGATTGACAGCCAACTGTGGACGTACTTATTTTCGCGCTTTGCGTCTTAGTCCCATCCACCTTAATATTTAACTCAAGAAAGTGTTGCATTGAATACCGTGAGGGCAGTTAGATGATTTCTGTTTTCTAGGGGAATATGGGCCGCAAGTATCATAAGTGGCTTTGCACATAGCCTTTAGTTTACGGCCCAGGAACAAATGTTGTTAAGAAGACCAAAACATTGTCACGTGTACTGCGCACATGACCATATTTTCGTGATTTGTCCAGGGATACTTAGTCTAGAACTCTCATGCAGGCTATGTCGAAAAACGTGGAAGAAGGTGCGTTTGAGCATGGAGGATATGTGATTTCCTAAAAAATATCAACCAAATTACAGAAGTTTGTTTTAAATTCGTTAATGTATCTTAAATACGGTTGACATGTCAATAATTATCTCATAAAATATTAGGGTTATCCTGTCACGCCCACATGTTCGCTCTCAAATGAGCTTTTTATCGATCTTCGTTGTAAATTGCATCAAATAGGAAATGACTACTGATTTATTTAGGTCATTTTACTAATTATCCATACCCTTAATAATTCAACTTCATTTTAAGGAAAGCACTCATAAACTATATTAATCGTTATTCAGAGTTCTTAATTAAAAAGATGACATTTCGGTTTACAAAACGTTTTACTTATAAAAATTTTCACAGTGATGGAATGCTGAAAATGCTGCATCGTATCAGCACATTTGTTAATGCTCTTTGTAAAAAAGTCAGTATGGTCCAGCAAATATATAATATTTTTTAATAACGCAACAAAGGGGTTCATTGTAACGCAATTGTGCGACTTGCAGTTTAGGGAAACATAAATTCCAATGCATCCGCAGTTTGTGGACAAATTCAGTTTGAAACTGAGAAGGCTTTTAAACTGAATGGCATTTATTTTCTCCGAAAAAAAGGTTTTGAAAGATGCAAACGCGTACCAGATAACGGGAGAAGTAATATTTAAGCAGACTTTTTCTTAAATTAAATATCAATTCAGGATTACACGCAGCGCTTTATGGGACTCTAGCCATCTTTAGGGTGCGTGCATTGAATTGCCATGCATATTTGATTATGTAGAATAGATAGATATGTCTGTGTATTTTAATATATTCGTGAGATCTTGATGAAAATTGCCGCAATTACAATAAACCTTCTCCTGCAGGTTGACTAGCACAATCGTCCAAAGTGATTAGGCAGATCATTCAAAGTCAATGGTACCCACCGCCAAGTCTGTATGAGGGCCTCACGTACAGTCAAATTTTAAATAGGACGAACAAAACAAAAACGTATTTCAGAATTTCGGTTGACCTTTCATGAGTTGGTCCACCTACGGTTTACCTACTAGATATGGGTTTATGAACGACTCAGTAGCCAATTAAGAAGCAGCTTTATGTAGAGAACTGTTGCCGAAATAAAAATCTGAAGGTTTCATCTCACTAAAATCCAAATTACCCTTTGTTATAATATGAATACATCAATGAAATTTCGTGGCACTAATAACAACCGGTATGTCTTACGAGTTATTTATTAATTTATCATTTTGGTAAGGATTGCCGTGCAATGGTGTGCAACATTTCAATATCAACTAAAGTCATAACATATGGTGGGATTTTGCAAAATGAATGCTACATATCACATATCACAGCCAAGCCTTCGGCGTGGTCAGATGTGGGTGTCTAGCAATGCTTTAACGAACCAGCCTTAATTTGTTTAAGGCAAATACCAGCAAGAACAGTAGTCAGTGGATCCTTACTTCACTAGTTTAAGATACGTCTGTCACTGATTTCATCGCTCGTGTTTGCTTATGCCAAGTATCTTGATCAGTCTTATTTTCTGACAATACCGACTATTTGCCACAAATAGAACAAATGTATCTGTAAGAATTACGTTTATTCTAACTGGTAAATTTGCGCATAACCTTATCGATATTCTTGGAATCAACTTTTTTATGGCCTTCCATCAATTTTTGTGTCCGACGACGTAATTCAGCATGTGACCTTTTTGATAAATGTCTGCCGAAATACTGAAATGCATTTTAAAGTAGGACTGATTTCTTATTTGGGGTAATTATATTTATAACCATGTCGTGTTACCGTATGATCCGTTGGACCTGACAGGATTTTCCATTTGAACGCCTTTATCAATAATATTCGTTAGCCAATTTCCTGATAAATTAGGACTACTTAAATAGTATGCGCATTTATATTGCATTTTCATAACTTAAAACTCCAAATAAATTTTATATATAACATGCAAAATATGATCTTATTTGATAACTTGCTAGCAAATGCACTGTCTTTAGATTTTAGACTTTTAGAAGTGGTAACTGTCGAAATTTATAGTCTCTAATTGCGTTATTTTAAATCAGCTCAATGTCCATACATACAGCATCATCCTTGTCCGACCATTTATGCTCCTCATGAAATATGCAACATACTCCGGATCTCCTGCAAACATTTCGTGAGTCCTTTGTAATATAGTTTAGATGCCCAGCAAAATTTACAATTTTTTCCGCATAGAAAAATATAGCTTGTAGAAAGGAAATAACTAGACGCAATTGTACTTACTCATAGGCCTCGAATATGGTCGGATTCATTATTTCTCTCAAAATCCTTATACTCGGTTCTTTAAGTGAGGTAAATGTAAAGTCCTATTGCATACAAAATAGCATATTTTAAGTGGATTTCCATTAAATGGGTATCTACTAGTATGAACATCAATGTCCAGTATGAATAATGATGTGGTCGAGCGTTAATTTGAAATATCAAGCGAATAAACTGTTGTTTTAGCAACCATTGCCGCTCGTATCTTCGCATGTATCGACCGTGTGAATAACGTTTTCCGATTATGGACCAGATCTGTAGATGTCAGCTTTTACAAAGGCAGACACGAAAATTGTTTAAGGACCAGCACTCTAGCAAGTATGAAATATCATAGTATTATGGCGCGTGGTGATTAATGCTCCATCGTGAAAGAAGAAAGCTTTTTTATGATCAAAAGCGCATTTCAGACTCTCGGATATCACTTTATCACTTAACCTCTTCATATTCGCTTGCCACTGACGTGGACAAGAAGAAATGCAATTCAAAATGGCACAGGGTATAAGCGCTTACGACTCAAATCATTAAATGTTATGGAAAAATGAATAATTTATTTTGTGATGCTTAAACAATCTAAGCTACAATCCCCTACAAGAAGTCACGAAACAAATAAACATCACAGATCATACAAACCACCTCTACTATTTTTCCTGTCTATCGTGAACGCAAAATGCTGCGGACAATTTGTCAGATACAAAATGTAGTGTTAAATCTTTCCAAAGCTAATATAATATGCTATGTAATATGGATAGGTACTGCCTCGGAAATCTCGGCGCTTGCCAAAATAACCCCAAGATAGATACCTAAATTCTCCATAGCAGTCGGTGTACGGATGAATTTGCACCGTTTATATAGTGAGGCGTTGATATTTCTTCCCATATATGACGACTGCATAATTACGTTGTTGTGCAAAAGTACGTGCAATGGACGAGTAAACATGGCGATTTCACATTGGAATATTATCATAATCGCGTTTTTCTTGCATAATAGCTTTCTCCTGAACAGACCATTGTATTTGTATAAGCCCCCTTGTCATGAATGCATTCTGTACAATGCCGCAATGTCAGAACATTTAATTACTAAAAAGGAAAATTTGCATTAAGACTAAATTCGAAATTTTAAGAAAACGATTTTCTCAGCGGAACAAAGTTGATTAGATTCTGACGCTTTAAAGAACTTTGTTGGCTGTCCATCGTCAAAGCGTAAGCGAAAAAGGTGAGTAAGCTCTTGCTCTGGCGACCGCCTTTACTCTAATCTTCGCCTGTGTCGACCGTGTGAATTGTGTCTTTTAATTATTAACAAGCTCTGTAGATGGCAGTTTTTACAAAGGCCGACACGAAGAACGTTTACCGACCATCACTGTCACAAGTACGAAATATCATAGGATTATGGGGCATGATGTCTGATGCTATATTGTGAAATAAGAATGTGTTTCTAATCAAAAAAGCATTTGCAAATTTCGGTTAGCATTTCATCAAATTATATTCAACCTCTTAATACGCGCTTGCTATTGACATGGATAAAAACTGATGACATTCAAATTAGCACGGGGTCTAAGCGCTCACGGCTTAAATCTTTAAATCCCATAGAAGAATGAATAATTTATTATGTGATGCTTCAACAAACTAAGGTGAAAGTTCCCGCCAGAAGCCACAAAAAATAAACGGTACAGATCATACAAACCACCCCTTCTAATAAAGACCTTACAGTCGACCAGCATTGGATTAATTAATTGTTTATAAAATCCTGTATCGCGTAATGTGGACCTTAAACCATAGAGCAAATTGGACGGGAAAGTTAGCCTACGGTTTGAGTACAAAAAAGGTTTCCTTGAGAGTCACGCAAATTGCTATCCAATGTCGTTGGGTTTACAGGAGTATGAACTGAATTTTGTGGGTTCGAGTCGCACCGGTGCCGTAAATGGGGAAATGATGTGTTCAAATTTTGAATTTCCCGACTGCGTCTATATATGCCATTAAGAATAATTGTATCATCCTTCGATTTCCAATACGCCTATATTCAGTTTGCTTATGATCAGAGGGACAGTTTTTGGGAACGCAAAATTACGTGCTAGTGAATGCGATGTTCAATCACTACGGGCAGAAAACGATGCACCAAGAAAATTGATGGTTCAAAGAATGGGGATGCGATCACTGGAACAAAAAATGTTTTGGCCTGACGCTTCGGATTCTCACTCGAATCCATCATCAGAGACATTCGCAGATCTGCAAAATTGATAATCTTTCGATCCTCAATACTTGCATCAATTCCGAAAAAGAGAGCGGGCAGATTTCACCCTCTAACATTAACGCCCGATTTTTGTTCCATGTTTGCAAAATTTGGGCGCATTCGTAGAATTTATTTTGTCGTTGATCCTTTCTGCAAATACATCGATTCGCGTTTACTTTGCCTTACGCAACCGAAATGTACTCGTGTGGGTCGCGGCCGAATCAATCAGTTGACTTCCTTATGTTTGTACCTTGACAAAAACAAAGTCTCAGCTATTTAAGCGTTTATTATCATTTCAATACAAACCCCACACTTATAATGATAAATTGTCTTAAAAACCCAAAACCAAATAATGCTAAAGAAATCACGGAATAGCTGCAAGCAACCAAGCGTTGTAATGAACGCTTATCCTAAAATAAAGAACATAGATTGCGTTAGCTAATTCCTGGATCAAACCACCAAATTCAGGCCTTTTAACGACATAACATATATAATCATGCCGCACTCAATCAAAATAGAACATATATCATACTTAATAACACGCAACTGCGTTTTAAGACACGTCATAACAACCTGCCAGTTGCAAGTTTATGAACGCATCGGTAGCCGGCTTAAATAAAGTTTAACTTGCAAAGTCTAGTTTCTGAAGAGATCAAGACCTTGAAAACCTAACGATATGTTTGTTCTCTTCGAAAGTATAAGTAAGACGGGTATCATGGAAGTAAATCAATAGGAAGCCTCAAGTCTGATTACTGCTGAAAGCTTCTATAAACATAATATTTGTCATTTCGGTGAGGCCACTACCCAATGCTATACAGCGTTTAATTTAATAGCACAGACTCAGAATGTGTTCTGCTTTTGAAATCGGAATATCTAATCTCACCTGACATGCAATTTGTGAAGCATGTCTTTAGACCGGCGAAGGCATTTCCTGTTTTTGGATTGCTGAAAAACTTGGCATCCGTACAGAAGCCTTCATTGGGACAGAAAGACGCTGTGTCTTCCAAGCTGTTTTCCACTTGAGGAGAAAAAACGGTCTGTTACAACAGCAAGCCCATGTGCTTAAGTTATAATACTAGCTCATTAGTATTAACTCACGTCTGGTCCAGCCGTCGCATTTAAATGCGCATTTATTAAAGGCATTGAAGGTGCCATTTATGCGTTTTATGTCAAGGCATGGGTCCATGGTTTGCGAACACATTTCGAAGGTGTCTTCTGAGCTGTGCTCAACTAAAAATCAAAAATTAACAATCATTTGCGTGTGAGTTCCGACTGCCCGAATTTGTAGTGAAAAAAAGATTTTGCAGAACATTTTCAGCAGTGCTAAAAATGTCTGGAATAGTCAGTTGGATACGATCACACGAAAGACTGACGGACAGTGTAGTTTACCTTTCGCAACAAAGTGGCACAGTCTGACGCACATGGCGTGCCTTTCAAAGTTTTCTGCATATCCACTTCTTCCGTAAACTTCGTACGGCTTGCAAGGCTTATTGTATTCTTCGCAGAAGTGCACTGTCATTTTCTCATTTAGGTCTCCTAAAAGCAGCGGATAATTGGTTACTTGTACTGCAAACTCTAGCCAACAGTCAGATTGCGCTCAAACCTCTAATTAGTCAGGTCGAATTAGTATATGGTAGGGGTAAGTACAATTATTTAGGGCAAACCTCGTTGTCTTGCACAGGCCGCACGACAGCCGGCGCCCTTGGTTTCATCTTCAGCTCTGTACTCCACAAGTTCGCATTCTCTATTTTGCTGTTTGCACAGTTCGTAGGCTGGTGATTTGCCAATGTATTCTAAAAGCAGGGAGGATTAAACCACACGTTTAAGTTCATAATAAAAATAGCTATATTATTTCTACTTTTCATGTGTGTGTTTAACGTAAAGTACTGCGGACAATTCGTTAGATGCAAAATGCGTTTTTATGTTTCCTCAAGCGTCATATAATAAGCTAAGTAATGAAGATAAGCATCGTCCGAACATCAAAACACTTGCCAAACGCGACAGCGACTAGAAGCATAAATGCCTGAAGCACGACCAAGCAGCGAAGCGTCGAAATTGAGGCCCACATTCTTCGAAACAGTCTGTATATTGGTGAGTATGCGCCGTTTATATAGTTGCAGTTTAGCATTTCCTGGCATTTATTGGTCGGTCCCAATAATTGTTTATGATTCTCTAATTCTGTTTGCGTGCAGAAATGTGTGCCGGGAACGGGTGAGCATGACGAGTTCTACGTGGGAATAATACCTTGCTCGCGTTTATTCTTCCACAAAAGCTTTCCTCTGAAATGACCAATGTATGTGTTTACGCCTCCGTGTCATAAATGCGTTCTGCATAGTGCCGCAATGTCGAACCATTCCATTAATAAAATGGGGTATGAGCATTAAGACTAAATAAAAATTTTAGGGAAAAAGATTCTCTTTTCTGAACGGGGTTGATTACATTCTGACGTTTTGCAGCGCTTGGTTGGCACTCCATTGCGAAAGCGTAAAATTTACTTAATCGACTTGAAATGCCAGGTTGCATATCACGTTGGTCGACCACATGCGGACCGATGTTGCTCTTCTCTTACTGCCTCGACCTCTTTTCGCACGGCTAGCGGACTTTTTACCTATGTTGTCGGTGCGGAGATGATTGAGCTTTCATCAGGTGTTTGGTCTGGCGGTTCTTCTTCTTCCTTCTCATCAAGTAAACTCGCTGTTGGGCTGTGGTCACAGAATATAACTCGCGTTGTTCCTGCCATACTTACTTGCCCCTGAAGATAACGCTTTCGTGTCACTAATGTGTTCTATAAAGGGACACCATATTATAACACCCAAATAATAAAATGGGTAATGTACGCTAAAGCCAAGTCAGCAATATCAATTTTAACTGACAATGGTAAATGTATTTGATTCCAATAAGACCCAGCTCGCACAATCGGACAAATGGTTTTGCCTTGAAGTCCAAAAGCGATAGACATGGCTTATTTATATATTATCGCCTGCACCAAATTGCACATAATTTCCACTACATAAACAGTAGTGAAAAGCAAATCCCAGGTGGCATATCAAAAAAGGGAAAAGCGATCACTTGTGAACATTAATTAGATTTTGATAATATTAATTACATGCTTATTTGCGTGACGAAACAATCGCATTTATATCACTTAAATCCAATGCATTATGCTTATATACTGATAAAAGCGCGATATTTTGCATTTTGAAGATTTTAAATTTTTTTCTACCGCTTTGCAGCCACTGGTGGGACTTGGATTAGAGACCGTGGTACAACGGCACACGTGTGTGCATGTTCAGCATATGCATGTCAAGAGTTTCTGCACAGTAAACACTAAGGACACAAGGGCATGCATGGATTTTTCTCTATTCTCTGACGCGAAATCACAGCATATGTTAGCATATGTTGAAAAACCCGACATACTGCAAGTGGTTAAGAAATAATTTATCAGTCCAGACGTATTTCAATAGCTTGTTTGTGAAACACTTCCTCTAAATATATACATATATACATATCCCTTTCATCATCTCTCGAAGAAGACGAGGAGGAAGAGAGGCCGAATTCATTGACCAAGAAATATTTGTGCTGACGTTTTGGAAATCCCCTCGTTTCCATCATCAGATTAGTGTGTTGACTGTTCCTGCTGGCATTGATTGCTTCTGCCTTGATACCTGCCTGATATTATATCCGCGCTCGAGGCACGAACTATGGCCTGCTCATTCATCACTGATTGGCGGTGACCTCTCCACGATTGACCGCCGGATGTCGGGGAAGATTGAATTCGGTTTACAATGGAGGAATACCTCAACAATCAGCTGGCCATCCTTGACGTGCAACTGACAAAGCTGGAGGACGGGAAGGTAAGGACAACGGTCTACCGTAAGGCAGCTAACATTAGGCGAATCCGCCACTTCAGAAGCAACCAACCCGTGGGTCACAAACACAGTTGTGTCAGGACCCTCTTCCAACGCGTTTGAACACACCATGAGAACAATGAGAAGAAGGAGGAGAATAAGTACATGCATCCCCCATTTAAAGCCAACTGTTTTCCCAAGTCCTTCATACGCAGGTGTCTTAAGAAGCCCCATCCTGAGCAGCCGGACGGAGAAAACCGGAAATTTTGGCTTACAATTTCTTATGTGAAAACTGTGTTCGGGGGCGACGGCAACAATCCTGAAGCCTTTCAGGAGCGAAGTGGCTCATAAGTCAGAGTCAACAACCAAACAACAGATAATGAAACCCGAAGATTGCATGAGCACCAGCTTTCAATCAACTGCAAGGACATGCTGTCTATGATTTATGGCCAGGTCAAACAGAAGGACCAAAATTTTGCCTTTAAAAAGGCAAGGGTAATCGGCCGAGCCAATGATAAGATGGCCAGTCTGATGCTCGAAAACTGGTCCTCCAATGGCGCAATCAACAGAGCCAGAGATCTGCATTCCACCTGTCAGGCGCTACGCACAAGTCTCGAGTCAGTGCGGACAAGGTCTTCAGGACAGTCGAGCAAAGTGACGCGTGGTCGACAACCGATGTCAGCGGAATGCAGGAGAGAAGCCGGCCGGGAGTCATGCGACCAGCATGGGACGCAACGTCACCGCGACGCCCACGAGGCTTTCATCAACTCACATGAGCCCCAACAACTGATCAGTCCGTTGAGTGACAAGGGGGAGGCCGACAAGAATGCTGGCTTGCCAACAATTACGACTGCCGCAAAGGGATCAAAAGTGGCAGGAGCCCACGGGCGGTCAATCGTGGAGAGGTGAACGCTAATCGGCGGTGAACAAGCAGGTCGTAGTTCGTGCCTCGAGCACGAATATAACACCAGGCAGGTATCAAGACAGAAGCAATCAAGGCCAGCAGGAACAGTCAACACACTAATCTGACGATGGAAACGAGGGGGTTTCAAAAACGTCAGCACAAATATAACTCGAGCCATAAATTCTCCCTCTCT